>JBBPCY010072615.1:0-10899 GCA_037974405.1 Brachyalestes nurse
CTGTAGAAATGACAGAAATACTTCAATTACATTTATTTCCTAGGAATTGTTAGGGGTGCCAATAATTGTGGAACAGGAGATCGTTTGAAAAAGTCAGGCGTTTCTTAGTCAGGGATTTTTATAGCTTTTAACACATCTTAACCAAGGGTGCCAGTAATTATGGAGGGCAGTGTATATGACAGACATTGTCTTACAATAGGTTTATGATAAGATTTTAACCTCAGACAAATATTTAAGATTTTCCTGATGTGGTACAACTTACTCATCTACTTGAGCCATGAGTTAATTTTTCACATTATTTCAAGGATTTTCTTAAATTCAGTTTCTAAATCTCAGAACAGTAAGGCATGTTCATTTTTCACTTGCAATGAGCAGAAGCAGGCCCACAGTTTTTTCATTTAACAGAATACCTAGTGCATCTTATGACACTGACACAGACATTGTCTTACTCACCAGTTGTTATATTTTGGCAATTTTTTCACCATGCCTTCATTTTGCATTCCAGCCAAAATGTTTGATGTTTCTTCAAGTGCGCCTGTCACAACATGCACTTTAGCAGGCTTGCATTCTTCCACAGCCCCTGAGACAAATTCTGCCACAGCTCTTGGGAGAGTGGGAATAGAAGCGAGGGAGCGAACCCTCACTGCAGCTGGCCCAAAACTGTTTGGCCTTTAAACACAAACATGTTATGAAATGAATATCAGGACAAATAACACAGATAAATCAATGAAATTGTGCCCTTATTAAACTAATCAAGGTGCAAGTTTGAGCAAGCACACAGGAAGACTAAATTATGTAATAATCCAGATAATTCAGTGGCTATACTCCTAAGTAACCTCACACAGTTGTATTTAAAATCTCTGGTGGTGTTTTAAGCTGCTGTCATTTTTGTGATCTGTGTCAGAACAAAAATGTTGTGATCTGTGTGAAGACAACTAATCTTTTAATCCTCTAAGACTAATCTTTAAAGTATTCTTCAAATAAAACCATATGAAGGCTTTCATATTGCCTACAATAGTAAATGTGTGCTGCCAATTATTTGGATTACATGTAAATGCAATGCTACGTATAACACAAAAATTTTCCTTCCATTCTATTAATAATAAACTCACTTAAGGGTACACATTATTAAAAAAATTGTAACTAGGGTTCAAAGACCAATGCATTCTCAATAGTGGAACTACAAAAACTACCAACCACTTTTGTACCTTGTAATCCTAGTACGCAAAGGAAGGGCTACTTGAGAAACTAGAGATAGGGATGAAATTCTGCTCCCACCCAAGCATCTCTAATGCCAACCCCATCTTCATGCTTTAACACCATCCCCTCCCCTCCTCATGCTACCCAGCCCCTCTCCTCCTTGTGCTACCCAATTTTAAAATAACAGAGAGATGATGTGTTATCCCAAAATACATATCACTCAACACCACCAGAAATCAGCGCAGCCAAGGTTTATTGCTTCATGAACTGTAAAACAATGCACAATAAATCACTTGGCTTAATAAGAGACAAACTAATTTTGACTACACTTAGTCCATATTTCATATTCTCATTTTCTTTCATTTAACATTCAGTGCCAATGAGTAAAACCTGATGTTTTTTCCACAAGTAATTGAGTTCATCTTGATTGTCACTATAGCAGCCACCTATAAAATGTAATTAAGATAAACACACAAAGAATCTAGAACAGGCATCAGCAACCTTTAACACTCAAAGAGCCATTTGGACCTGGTTTCCACAAAAGAGATAACACTGTGAGCTGCAAATCCTTTTTGACATCTAAAATGAAGATAACACTGAATATATTGGTTCTTTTTTACTTTTATGCTATGTATAAAAACTAGGCTAGTGTGTTGCTTGTTAAATTTTATTTATTCAAATATAATTGTATTTTAATTTTACAGGATTTACAGAGTGGGTGCTAATAAACTGACACCAGAGATCAGAGAGAAATTGTCAGGTTATCAGTATTTCACCACACTGATTCTTATGTTCTGTCTTTCATTCTCTTTATCAATAACTGCCAAACTTTGCTCCTTCCTTTCTTTAGAGGCAGAGCACACACCTCCTTAGGAGAGGGCCAATCAGGAAAGCCTATATGAACTCACTCCCCCTCCACACTGCTCTCCTTGGATTAATTGTTTTACAGCAACATGCATGCATGCACGTCCCTCTAATTCTCATGACCGGTTTAGCAAACACTCACACCAAGAAAAGTCAATGTAAAGGAAAATGTCCTGGGGCTCTCCAACATACACAGTCTGATTGCAACAATACATAAAAAAACAGTGGTAAAACTGATTATTACCAATATTCTGATTACACGTGAAACTCCAAGGAGACTGCATTTCAGTTCACATGTAATGTAAAAAATGGAGACACACAGGCTACACATTGTAAAGAGTTGGGTAAGGTGAGTTTTTTTCCACTTACAATGAATATGTTTCAGTCATAACAGCACACTACATGACAAAACATTTTTCCAGCCAAGAAATTGATTACGTGCCACAAGAGGCTGTGGCTGAATAAAACTGCAAGAAATTCAATGCATTCAAAATAATTTTATAAACGGTAGTTTAAATTTACGGTTACATTTTAAAGTTGAACTGTGAAATAAACTGAACTTTGGCTCAGAAACCGAGGGCCAAACTGAACTGTGAAACTATCACACCCCTAGCAAACCTAATACATAAATCACATACACACAGGAAACTTTAGCCTAAAGGGTAATGTTCACCTTTTTTAAACTCCAACTGAATGTTCAGGCTAGTATTAACTTGTTTCACTAGCTATAAACAAAAGAGACAAAGAGACCTAAATCCTTTAGGCATTTATTAACATGGGGAAGATTATGAATTTCTGATATACATAAATCAAGCAATGACTACAAAAAGTTACACATGCAGAAAAATACATATTTATTGTTCAGGCAATATTGAAAAACTTTAAAACAGCCAGGGCAATAATGTTAATTTTTCCCCTAAACTAATTTATTAAGTCTTCAAAACTACAATGAGACATGGCAGAAAACTATTCGACAGGCAGACAAGAGGAAACCTTTGTTTGATTTAGCTAAAAACATAACATAAATGTTTACCACAAACAACGGTAAATGCTACTGGAACTATGGTTCTGCACTGCAAAAACTCCTGATCTAACCAAGACTTGCAAACTTATTTTTAACCTAAAAAGTCCTCTTTATCTTATTTTGAGAATAATATACTATAGAAGAGCAGATTTGTAAGATTGTTTTAAGATATTTTTTTCTATTTCAAGAAATCTCTGACTAGAAACAAGTGAAATTATCTGACAGTGCAGTAAGATACTTATACTTGGTAAGATTTCTTGAAATAGGAAAAAATAAAACAAACAAAATAATCTTACAAATCTGCTCTTATATAGTATATTATTCTCAAAACAAGATCAAGAAGACTTTTTAGGCTAGAAATAAGATTCCAAGTCTTGGTTAGATCAGGAGTTTTTGCAGTGTAGGACTGTACAAGATATTTTTCTGCTGTGGGACTGATAAGTAAAGCATGATAAATAGTAGTAATTATGACAACGATAAAAATAATTTAAACCTTGTGTAAAAAAACTAGCTTATTGTGGCTTGGGGGCCCTGAACTGATATTTAAAGTGCTTATAACAAAAAATGAATCCATCACACACTGACACACACACTCACACACTGACACACACACACAAACTGTCCCTGTTCACAATGGGTCACATATGGGTCACGGTGGTGTCTCAATCACGAACAGTCCTCGGCCATGGAAACAGAAACTGTGACTTCTTGTTTTTCCAATGAGGAGATGAGACTTGATGTATGATGATGATGTGTGTAACACGCACAAAGAGCACCTGGGTCAAGAACACATACAGTACACACACACACACACACACACACACACACACACACACAGGAGACTAAGGGCCTCAGGGGTTTGCTATAACACAGCATACAACAATGAGTGGCAGCTCCTTCAACGCCAAAGACGGGCAGGACCAAAGTGAAGTTCACCTGGAGTTCACACACCTCACAACACACACACACCCCATTTTATGATTAGGGTATTTTTACAGAGCTGCAGACTCTGGTCTTGTGTTTACTGTTATTCAGTGAGGTCGTGGTGCGGAATATACAAAGAATGAATGTAAATGCTTCCTTTAACCTGATCAGTCCTTTGGGTGGCGGTAGCTGCTTTTAAAGCTTTTACATTGTCCTGGGGTGAATAAGCATCCGTCACTTTTGCTGTGTTTAGAGGAGCAATAAACCTTTCATACACAACTTTATCTTTTAAGGCTACATTTTAGTAAGGCCAGTGTGTGCTTGCACATTTAAAGGCATCAAACAAACAGAATGGATCACCCACCACCATATGTTAGGGAAGATAGGGTTAAAGGAAGCTGGGCCGCTTAATTTAAGGCGTGTGTGTGTGTGTGTGTGTGTGTGTGTGTGTGTGTGTGCGTGTGTGTGCGTGTGTGCGTGTGTGCGTGCGTGCGTGTGTGTGTGTGTGCTTATGTATTCCCTGAGCTGGAGCTGAATAAGCAGTAGAACTCAACATCAAAACAGCAGAGCAGGAGGAGAGATAAATCACTCATATATACACACACACACACACACACACACACACAGACACCCACACACACATACTGCAGAGAGTAAATGGTCACTGGGGTGTGTGTCTGCTTCTGATGGATATCATAATACCTTAATAGTGACATTTACTCATCCAATGGCAGCAAAACTACAACTACAAACCCCAACAGCCCCTGACCAAAATCACATACTAGCCCAGAAGCATGGACTTATGGGCTTTGTAGTATTTTATTGGTACATCAATCACCCAAGCATCACAAGGCAGAGCGTAATCTCTCTCCAGTCTGAAAGGGGATTCTGGGCTGTTTCGACATTACATGATTGAAGAGTGGGATTGCCCAAACCTGAAGCAATAGTTTAGCAATAAAATCAGATTTACAATGTTGTCTAACTTAAGCTAAACGTCTTTGACCAATAGAGACATTTGGTGTGAAAATTGCTTCTTTGGTTTTGCTACAAGGCAATAGTTAAGAAAATGAACGATTAAATGGCACCAATTAGAACATTCCTCCTCTTTCATAGCAGTGCTGTCTGATTCTGTCTGCTCGTCTTTCATCCTGAAAAAAAACAACTTTTTGCTTGTTGGTGTTATTGACTTGTTCTCTTGCTTTGTGTGTATATTTTTGTGCGTGTGTGTGTGTGTGTGTGTGTGTGTCTCAGTGGGACAAAGGAGGCTACAGTAAATTGACATTCAACTCACTTTGTGTGTGTGTGTGTGTGTGTGCGTGTGATTGGTTTGGATAACAGCATAACGAGTGCCTCACCTGTGTGCTTCTATGCTCCTTCCCCACTTGGTCTCTCTCTTTTCCCTCTCTCGGTCTCCTTCTTTGTGTGTGTGTGTGCCAGTGTGTGATGGAGTTGTCTCTTGTGATAAGCATTTTAAATATCTGTTCAGGGCCCCCAAGCCACAATATGGTACAAATTGGATCTTTAAAAATTCACATTTGTTGTTATAGCAACAAGAATAAAAGCAGTTTAGAAAATCTGATTCTAAGGGAAATTACTGTTTTATTATCTGGACTCATCTTAGATGTAACAGAGATTTTAGCCTTCACAGGCCTCCTGAAGGTCGTAATCACAGTTTGTTATTTTCTCCATCTCTGTCTCAGTCCATCTCTTGTATCTCTCCCAGTACAAAGTCCAACCCTGCAGTAATGTTATTACTTTTTCCTCTAACAAAGTAGTGTGACTTACATCAGCCATGTGCATCTCAGCCATTGATAACAGTTATTTTAAAGCATAACTGATAGACAGGTCCAGGGTGTTTCTCTGCCTTTCACCCTTGGCCTCTGGGACAGGCTCTAGCCACCCCACAACTCTGGTCAGGGATAAGGGGCTTGGAAAATGGAATTATAACTGACTGTGAGGATCGATCTGTTTGGCTGTCTGAACGCTAAACCAGCTATTTATGTATCTGTTTGTCTAACTGTCTGTCTGTTGGTCTGTCTGTCAGTCTGTCTGTGTTTGTTTGTGTGTGTATGTGTGTGTGTGTGTGTGTGTGTGTTTGTCTGTCTATTTGTCAGCTATCCATCTGTTTATCTATTCACTGACCTCCACCCCCTCTTTCTTGCACTGGCGCTTGAGAAATGAGTCAAGTGTGCGTTTTGATTTGATATTGCACTCATGTTTTACATTTCACATGTTTTTGTCCTTGATGTGTTTTAATGTGTTCAGCTTGTGGCCTGGCGGTTAGGGAGTTGCCTCTATAATCGGAAGGTTGTGGGTTTGAATCCTAGGACTGCCAGTGGCACCACTGAGGTACCCTTGAGCAAAATACCGTCCCCACTCTGCTCATCGGGTGACTGGCTGTCCACTGCTTCACTTGATGAATGGTTTAAATGTAGAGAAGGAATTTTACACTGTTCACACTGTGTGCTGTGCTGTGGTGTGTTCTCACGTGACAAAACCAGCCATTTTACTTTACGTGTGTGTGTGTGTGTGTGTGTGTGTGTGTGTGTGACAGTGTTGTTGTATTGTACTGAAGGTTACAGAATAACTCTGGTGTGTTCAGATTACAGCAGCAATTACCAAACCAAATTCTAATACTCTCATTTACTGCTTTGTGTTTTCTCAGTGTGGGTCTGCCGTGTACATTCATCCTTCTTTCTCTCTTTCTCTCACACACTCTCTCTCTTCACCTCATGCTCTCTGTCTCTTTATCCTCTGTTTCTACTTACATCAGATCTGTACTGATATACTGACGTCTCTCTTTCTCCCTTTTCTCATTATCTTCTCTCACTCTCAAGGGTTCTCTGTCCCTTCTTTCTGTGTATTGATGTCTGTCTCTCACGCTCTCTGCTTATTTTTTACAAATACTTTTATTTTTCTCTTCTTTCTGTCTTCTTGTTTTCCCTCTCTCACCCTTTCTCTTCTGATGAGTAGAATCTCATATCTCTCTCCCACTCACTCTGTGATATGGAGAGTAATGAGACGTGACTGTCATATCATCACTTAGATAAAGACATTCTCTCTCTCTCTCTATTTCTCTCTCTCTCTCTCTCGCTCTATTTCTCTCTCTCTCTCTCGCTCTATTTCTCTCTCTCTCTCTCTCTCTATTTCTCTCTCTCTCGCTCTCTCTCTCTCTATTTCTCTCTCTCTCTCTATCTCTCTCTCGCTCTATTTCTCTCTCTCTCTCTCGCTCTCTATCTCTATTTCTCTCTCTCCCTCTCTATTTCTCTCTCTCTCTCTGTCTCTATCTCTCTCTCTGTCTCTCTCTCTCTCTCTATTTCTCTCTCTCTCTCTCTGTGTGTCTCTATTTCTCTCTCTCTGTCTCTATCTCTCTTTCTCTCTGTCTCTCTCTCTATTTCTCTTTCTCTGCGGTGCTTATCTCTTTTTAAGCTTTAAGTCTTTCTCTCCCAGTTTTAATTCCAGACACCACAGCCTCAGCCACCCTGCTAGATTAGAGAGACTGAGTAGAAAATGAGTGCAGACGAAGGATAGGAGGGAAGGAACACTTAGCACCAAACACCAAAGAGAGATCCCCTACCATTAGAATAATGAGGCATTTAAAGGGAATTTAAAAGTGGAGGATAATTCACATTTCCCTCTCATCTCCTCCCTTCAAGCTCAATATGCCAGCCTACTGCTCAGGTTATAAAACTCAGCTTTAATTAGGAAAAGAAGATAGTTCTACCTTCGGAAATAGAAACTCGTCGTAGGAAAGTTGGGAATGATTGATCATTAGGTTTGACATACAGTCCTATACTTCCTGTAATGAGAAGCCCGGCTAGGCTCGTAATTGTAAGACTTTAACTCATCGTTTTATTTAAAAAATAAAATATATCACGTATCTGTTATTTATTAAGTCTGGTTCTGGTTAAAACTAGGGGTGCCAAGCGATTCAAAAAAATAATAATCTAATTAATTACAAGCTCTCTGATTAATTAAACTAAATTATTCATTATAATTAATAATTGCACACATTTTGGTGTAAAACTGTTTCCAGCACAATTGTTTTTGCCCTGTTCATGTGCAGTAATGTTAACAACAATTAAAAATATGACCTAATATGTTGAGGGAAAAAAAGAAAATATGATTCAGCAAGAACGATGATAGAAGTCCAGTTTCGCTCATACAAATCTGTCTGTTTTTAAAAGTAAACCTTACATTCACTGGACCAAGCAGCACGGTCTCGTCTCATTCTTCCAGTTACAGAGTACCTGTGACCAGAACCAGACCGGTTCAAAGAGTTTTTATGCACTATTTTTCCAAGATTAATTGACCGAAATTAACACATTAATTCAACACCGCTAGTTAAAACATAAAACCATAACACTGTGCACTTTTTTAAAAAGTATTTCTAAAAATATTCTCTTCAAAAAGGGACCCATTAAAATATAAGACAGTAACGTAGTCATTTCCAGTCATGACTAACACACATAAGAAACAGTTACCAATTACTTGTGATACATTTTGACAGTTTGTATTCCCAACAGCCATCTGTGGGCTTTCAGACATAAATGTTCTGTGGTTTCATTCTTTCTTCATGATTTTCAGGAATATTTAGCCTCTGGTAAAGCTACTTTACAATGAATACAATGGCCCAGGTTGCCATAGTAATCCAGCAGAAAACGATTCATTTGTTAATAAACTATGACCAATCTTTCGATTGCAGGTGGAAGGGGGATAAGGTTCAGATTTTTTGCAGGTGGAAGCAAGACTAAAAACTATAAAGTCAGTCCTGTACTGGATAATTCTCAGTATGTGCTGAATGCATGGTAGATTCTGAATAATTCATTGTAGGTATAACATAGTAGTTCATAAATAAAATACTGTAGTTATAGTTTTTCTCATTTATTTGTAGTAAAACCATAAACGTTTGATTTTTTGTTCATTTGTATAAAGCTCTGAACAGGTATGAAAAGTTTGCGTCATGATAATCCTTGCTTTTAAAATTACAGCCCACTGATGATGATCAAGACTGGACACGCTGTCTCTCAACCTGTCTGTCTCTCTCTCTCACACACACACACACACACACACACACACACACACACGCACAAACACACTGACCGTTTTCTCTCCCGCGCTTCCTCAGGAGGCCTTCATCACTGGCCTGCAAGCGGAGACTTCTTATTCCATTACTGTAGCAGCGTACACTACGAAAGGAGACGGAGCGCGCAGTAAAGCCAAGGTGGTGACCACTACTGGAGCAGGTATGTGTGTGTGTGTGTGTGTGTGTGTGTGTGTGTGTGTGTTTATTGGCTGTATGCTTGTGTGTTGGTCATCTGCTGTTCTTTGATAAGATTACAGTTTTTTTGTCATATTACATAAGGACCAGGCCTGAGACTAATAAATAATCAAATCAATCGATCTCATTCATAAATCTTCTATTCAGCATTGTGGGCAGCGGTCAAAGACTGAAACAGACATGCGGTACTTGTGGAACTGTGGACTGTGTGCTTTGTGAAACATTTGACCGAGGTCCATGTAAAATAGCGATAGGACCACACAAAAAAGTGTTATTATTGTTATTGTTTCACAAACTTCCGTGCGGAATTACAGCTCTGTGGAATGCCTTGTTGAGGAAGAACCGAGTTTATTAATACTGCTGTCTCATCACTGAAGTTTCATTTTCGTACACACACTTAGACAAACACAGACCTACAAACATATGGATGAGCCTAGATCCCAGGGGTGTAAAGAAAAAGCTGTACTGATACACAAACAATTTGTTGTTTAGACTCAAACTTGATTTGCAAATCAGTGCGGCCTGATTGTATTGATTGACTGCTTCAATACAGCTTTTTCTTTACGCCCTCGGGATCTAGGCTCCTCCATATGTTTGTAGGTCTGTGTTTGTGTAAGTGTGTGTTTGTGTACGTGCGACTACGGAGTGAGAAGGCATTTACAGTTCATTCCAAGTTCACTGATTGAAGGTGTCAATGTTCTGAGAGTTATAAAGTGAAGCTGTTAGCACAGATATCAGAAAAACACTGAAAATCCACTAACCTTCATGCAACCTCCCTCTGCACTCCACACACGTCTAATAGAGGGGCGTACAGTCCCTCTAATAGCAAAGTCACTTACATTCAGTCCCATAAATTGTGCGCTTATATGGGCATTACATCACCCAGTAGCCATTGCTATATGCTATTTGTATTACAGCTCCTACTGTACATCAGATGCTGATATAAGTTATTGTACAATATCGCATGTCTGTGTAGCATCTTACAAACAAATCTTCCTAAATCACCACACACTCACATTTACCAAGCTAAATGGTTGAGTAATGTCTAATAGACTTGTTTATGTTGTTTCTGACACTCTGTGTCCAGTAAAGTTGCATGGTAAAGTCATATTGTGGCAGAAACCACATCCACAAGTCTTAAAGAAGGGTTTCAGTTCATAATACTAATGTTGCCCACAATGATTAGCACTATGCAAAGATTATAATGGCTACTGGTGATATCCAGTCTTCATGAATTGTTAACAATTTGCATAAATGATTGAACTCGTCCTTTAACAACGCAAGACATTTACACTTATGACATTCTACAGACGCCTTTCTCCAGAGCGACTTACAGTCATTAGTTAAGGGACAGTCCCCCTGGAGGGTTAAGGGTCTTTTTCAAGGACAGAAATGGTAGAAAATGGTAGAAAACTGCAACTTTGTGGCCATCTGGTTCCCAGGCAGGTGTTTCACCCACTAGGCTTCTACCACCCCAAGACCACTTGTAATCTGTGTGATCATTCTGGAGTGCAATTTGAAAGAACATTTTTAATATTTACCTTGTAGCTGCTCTACAAAACTTTGGACATTAAACATGTCTTGACTTATCCTGACTAAATATTTT
>JBBPCY010072616.1:0-10897 GCA_037974405.1 Brachyalestes nurse
CCAACCAAGCTCCAGTATCCCTTACATTTTAAGACAGGTGACAAGAAAGCTAATCACCACTTGTCAACCACTTATAAGCTACAATTGGCTTTATGCACAGATCACGCACTTTAACACTCCTCTCTACTTCTTCATGACTGTTAAAGTTGGCCTACAGTAAATAGAGATACAGGGTATAGTAAACTGCATAGTAAACTGTGTAGATATCTGCTGAGTGGAGTTACCATCCTACCTGTAGTGCATCCCACTGGTTCAGCACCCTCTGGATGCAGGTTAACAGACTTAGCCATCTTGTGCTGCATTACCTGAGGAGCTTCAGGTGGTCTGAATCATTGAAGTCTACAAACTATTTGTAGACTTTACATCTTTTTGCACTGAGAGATAGAAAATTACTCTGTTAGTGGTTGGAATTGTGAGTGAATGAGTGAGTGTGTGTGTGTGTGTGTGTGTGTGTGTGTGTGTAAAGAATATGAACTGCAGGTTTACTGGGCTACCTTGTTCATGAGTTAGCCACATGCAATGTTGTTACATTGTAACACACACAACATTAGGCGAGATAAATAGCAGGCCTATAAGTATGCATTTACCTTTTATCAAAGTGGGTGTATATCTCCACCAGGATGTCTTCCACCGGTACCTGGGCTGCTCTGATGCCACAGCCAGTGGCCAGCTGTACCAGGTGGCAGATGCAGCCAAGGTCCTGGATGTGGGGCTGGCTGGTCTTCAGTCTGCTGATGACAGAGTTATGTCGGCCTTTCATAACACTCGCATTATCAGAGTTAAAGGCAATCAGGTTATCCCATGGGATGCCTCTTTTCTATTGGAAACAGGAAACAATGCCACAAAACGTCTCAGACAAAATGTAAGGTTGTAATTAAATCCAAACTACTAAACATGTCAACACAGTGCAGTTTCCCTTACCTTAATGCTTCACTCAGCTTTCCATACAGATTTTCTGCATTTCCTACATTGCATGTAGGCATCTCCAGGAATCTTGTATCAACCTGCAGAGTGGCCTCATCGTAGAGTCTA
This sequence comes from Brachyalestes nurse, assembly GCA_037974405.1. Lineage (NCBI taxonomy): Eukaryota > Metazoa > Chordata > Actinopteri > Characiformes > Alestidae > Brachyalestes > Brachyalestes nurse. Next base: position 1,033 of record JBBPCY010072616.1, read on the forward strand.
GTCAGGATGACGAATTCTTTGTCTGTTTTTTTTGTTATTTGATTCGTCACACATCAGTGAAAAAGGCTGAGATCGGCATGTTTTGGCCAACTCATCCTCTAGTTCTGTAATCCTCTAGTGTCCAGTAATTAGCTAATAGCCTACAACATGCATGCCATGGGTTGATGTTAGATGTGAATATTCAAATGTTAGAATATTCAAACACATTTCAAACCCATTTTATACCGTTTTAGCAAACGTACAGTAGCCCAGAAGTAAGATAGGTAGCTAACGTTATATAGCTAACTTACCTTTGATGAGTTGAGTATTTTCGTGCAATAGCAGAGTCCAGGAACATGTCAGCTACACACTTGTTGAAGTCATCATGGAAGGAGAAAGGAATGTTGTTTTTGGCACACAGCATTGCCATTTTTACCTCTGCACTTGTGACCTGGTCTGCCTCAGTGGCATTTCTTGTCACGAATGCTGACATCGCCTGGGTATGTTTGTGCCTCTAGCCAACGCTTGTGCTTGGCGGATTTGTCGTGCTGGCATACATCATTCCTTCCCCCGTGTGCGATGCTAAAGTCACAGTTACAAATCTTACAAAACGCGTGACTGTCCCCCACCCTGCTCTTCTCCAGAAAAATAAATTTGTTGTCCCATTGATCGCGGTATTTACACAAGGGTTTTGGTTTTTTGGCAGGAGTGCCTTCCTTCTCTGTCCTGGCGTCCATCATCTGTTTGTTTTTACTTCTTTTTTTCCCGCGTCGTCACTCATCAACTCATCATCTGACCTCACACACTAACCTCGCGACAACTGCCACCTACAGTACCTGTAGTAGGCTACTGCAGGTGGCAGTTATCGCGAGGCTAGTGACATAGCTCAGATTTTTTTGGGGGGGACGTTTTTTTTTTAAATAACGCAGGTTAAAATACGTGAGATTTACGGGAAAATACTAATACGGGAGGACGGCGGGAAAGAAGGGTAAATTACGGGACTTTCCCGGCCAAACCGGGATACTTGACAGGTATGTTCAGAGCAGGTCTGATCTCAGCGCTTCTGTCTTTGCATGCCTCGCCCCGCCCCCTCGACTTCACATCCCGCCCCCTCGACTTCACAGCCCGCCCCGACACGAAACCCGTTCTCCAGTCCAGAGAGGAGAGATCTGCCCCCGTTCTCCAGTCCAGAGAGGAGAGATCTGCCCCTGTGGTCCAGGATAAACTTTTAGAGCTCCCTCGCGATGCTGGGTTACAGTCAAGATCCGAGTTCTGTCTGTCATGCTGTAAGGAAAAAAAAACGCTGGCAGAGTGACTCTGCCAGCGTGCCTTCCTCATTTCGACCGGTTAGTGTCGAGAAAGCAGACACACATAATATATGAATGTTGATTTAAAATGTTTGATGTCAAATAATCCCTGTGAGTGACTAGACCTGTAATTTAATTTTGGTTAAAAGTCCGTTTGCCCGTTTGCACGTTCAGTACCATTTGGCAGTGTTCAAAAGTAGTTAAAAGAAAATATAGCCTATCTATCTATATATCTATGTACTTTAATTTCATTTTTTAAAAGTATACTTTTCAGTGTCCTGCAATAAATATGTTATAGGCTAACTTTTTAGGCATACTTTTATCATCATTTCCATGTATTTACTTAAGGTAACATATTTATTCAGCACTTCTTCCGTATACTACCTAATGTCACAAAGTCATAGCAGTCAAAGCATAATTTGAAAATTTTCCTATATGCTTTCCATAGAAAAACACCACATACACTACTTTTGAGTGTATTTATTCTCCACATACTACAGTGCAGTTACAATGGTATACTTTAAAAAGAATTTCAAAAGGATACAAAGCAAAAAGGCACGTAATTGCAACATGCATTCAGTTATAAAGCTGATGATAAAAAATGGTACTACACATATAATATGGGGATACTCGAGGTTACAAACATTTTCAATAATCCCTCTACTTCCTTGCATTTTATCAGTGCAGTTGCAATTATGTACATCAGTCCCTTACATCTTCTGTTTGACATTAATCATGACGCATTTCCTTTTCTTGTATACGTTTCTGAATGATAGAGAACATGGTCAACGAGAAAATGACCATAACATAGGTACTGCTCTACCCTGACACCAAACAGTTCCTCAATAGCAAGCACGTGACGTACTGGAACATTCACTGGATTAGAATTACCAAATACCCTAACATTGTCTGATAGGTGTGATGATTTAGCTGTCTTTTGCTTGTTGTTTTGCATATCATAGAATAGTTCCCTCACAGTGTCTTTGGCATTGTTCATGTGTTTGTTTTCTTTGTTTGAAAGGTCTCTCCATTTGAGGAGTCTCTTGACAATCTGATCTTGGACATATGTGGTTCCATTAAAGAATTTCAGCAGGGTGCCATTAAAACTTTCAAATGAAAATGTGGATGTGGCCCATAGGGGACCCCAGTTTCTGACACTTGCTGAAATGTGTGTCATCAAGTGCACATTGAAAGTCATGTTTTCTCGTCCATACAACTTCTCAAACTCCATAACAATTTTTTTCAATGCCTTCTCTGCATTATCAATATCAACTATTTGGATGTTTTCCTGAAGCAGAGTATAAACACTGTATTGTACGGGTACTTACTGCCACCTCGTGGACATTGTGTTTATAGACAGGAAGCAGTTTTCTCTGTTTCTCTGAGGCGAGGAAGCTTTGTGTCAAATGGCTGTTCAGGTTTTCAAGTGTTTGGGAAGTTTGGGAAACCATATGTCTGTAAGTGTGGATTCAGTTCATTTTTATGAAGCCTGTAAGTGTTATTTTTGCACATTTTGGCATAAATAGTGATTTCTATGTATTAGTTTGTTTAGAGCTAAAACTCGCTAGCCAATTGGCTAGCCATTTCTGTGTACTACCAGTTAAAATATGTGAATGCATATAATGTGTTCTTAAAGTATGTTTTTGTATTACTTTCAGTTTTACAAAATACAAGGGAAACAACTGCATATCTGCAAAAACAAGCTGTCTCAAAGGGTGAAAGTAAACCACCGCAAATGAAGAAACGGCTTAGTTCGTTTTTCTTGTTCTGTTAGCTGTCTGTCTAGCCTTGTAAGCTGTAACGCAAGTGCGAGGGCAGAACAGTAAAAATTCGCCTGACGATCTACAAGTTGAAAACTGTTCAGCAACACAGATTAAATGGCGCAGCGGCAAATGGAAAATGGCCAACCAATAATGGATCAAAGTGGAAATGTGGAATTAACTCAGACTTTTGAGACAAGATCACAAACATCTTGGAGGTCTTCCACACGGTCCAGCAGATCTTCAGTCAGTGTTGCTGCAGCCAGAGCTAGAGCCAGAGCAGAAGCGGCTCGTGCAGAAATTCCCTATGCTGAAAAAGAAGCGCATATGATGTTAGAGAAAGCTCACATCGAAGCGGAAGCGGCCAAACAAAAGGCCCAAGTAGATGCTCAGCTACACTTATTACACCTTAAAAAAGCTGCAGATGTAGCAGATGCAGAGGCTGCTGTTTACGAGGCAGCAGCTGAACTGGAAGAGGGACCATTACAGGAACTAAAAGACATTGCTGCTCATGATCCAGTCCGACGAACCTGTGAGTATGTGAACACGCAAAGCCTGATCCCAGACAGCACTGAAGACGCTCATGGACACTCTCATATGCAGAATGTTACAGCGTCTGCACGGTCTTCACTAAAAAATGCCCCTCCGTCTCGACCTTATATTCAGTGGAGCCCTCCTGCTGGGAATGTAGATCTTGACCTGAACCAAGTTCACATATCAAATGTTCCTCAGGTCCCCAATAGAGCAGATCAGCAACCCAGTTTTAGTTCTCGCTCACATCCTACCTTAGCTAAGAACTATCCACTCGAAATGTCAACGCCTACTGAACTAGTCAGGTATTTGGCACGTAGAGAGATGGTCACCTCTGGTCTCCAGAAATTTGATGACCGTCCTGAGACTTACTGGGCATGGAAGTCATCATTTCAAGGGGTGGTAAAAGACCTGGAGCTTACAGCGAGGGAAGAAATGGACCTCCTCATCAAGTGGCTTGGCCCAGAATCCTCTCTACAAGCCAAAAGGTCAGTTCATGTTAGTTACCCTGCAGCTGGGGTCATTGCCTTGTGGCAGAGATTGGACGAATGTTATGGGTGTCCAGAAATGATTGAGCATGCTTTGTTGAGGAAACTTGAGACTTTCCCCAGGATATCTAATAAGGAAAACCTCAAATTAAGGGAGCTAGGTGACATATTATTGGAGATTGAGGCAGCCAAAAATGAAGGTTTCCTCCCAGGTCTTTTTTACCTTGACACAGCCAGAGGAGTAAATCCAATAGTAGAAAAACTGCCTTATAGCTTACAAGAAAGATGGATCTCACAAGAGGCCAAATACAAAGAAGATACACATGTTCCTTTTCCTCCATTTGGCTTCGTCAAGTTCGTCCTTAGTCAAGCAAAAATAAGAAATGACCCAAGTTTCTGTTTCTCCGCAAATAGCCAGTCAAGTGTAGTGAAGATAGAAAAGCCACCACATAGACAAATTTCTGTGAGAAAGACTAATGTGTTTACTACCTCCTCAGATTCAGTCTCCCCAAATGCGGAAGTAAAGAAAGCTGAGGATCCAGAATCTTTTTGTCCAATTCATAAGAAACCGCATCCACTGACTAAATGTCGTACTTTCAGGAAAAAACATATTGATGAGAGAAAATCGTTCATTAAAGAAAAAGGGATCTGTTTCAGGTGCTGTGCATCAACGAATCATCTTGCTAGGGAGTGTAAAGCTCATATCAAATGTAAGGAGCGAGTGAGAGTCATACAACAGCTCTACATCCAGGTCCACCTCTGGAGGCAGAACATTCCAAAGTCCTAAAAGAGCATGGCGGGGAGCAAGAAGAAAACACAACAACCATGGTTAGCTCAAAATGCACAGAGCTTTGTGGCGAAGACTCCTAAGGTCATGCTCCAAAATATGCTTGATTAATGTGTATCCATCAGGTCAACCTCACAAGTCACAGCGCATCTATGCAGTATTAGATGATCAGAGTAATCGTTCACTGGCTAAATCTGATTTCTTTGATCTGTTCTCCATAAATGGGAACTCTTATTATACACTGAAAACATGCTTGGGCAAAACGGAGACTACAGGTCGGAGAGCATACAATTTCATAGCTCAGTCTCTAGATGGGCTGAATAAAGTTATCCTCCCGACACTCATTGAGTGTGACATGATTCCAGATGATCGGTCAGAGATCCCATCACCGGAAATAGCCCACTATTTCCCACATCTGAATTCCATAATTGATAAAATCCCACCTGTTGATCCTTCAGCACCCATTCTTCTTCTTTTGGGCAGTGACGTTCTCAGTGTTCATAAAGCCCGTGAACAGCTCAACGGTCCATCAAAGGCTCCTTACGCCCATTGGCTAGATTTAGGTTGGGTGATTGTGGGAGAAGTTTGTATTGGAACGTTTTACAGGTCAACCGAAATAAACGTCTATAAAACAAACGTGATGCAAAATGGGCGCACATCCTTTTTCAGACCATGCACCAACAGGTTTGTGGTAAAGGAAGATTACACTCTGCCAGAACACCTGTCCTACTCACCTACTACTCACCTCAGTACGGACCCGGCACTCCAAACACGGCTTCTTTAGGAAGCACATTGTTCTGCACAACCCCTGATGACGACAAACCCGCTTTATCAGTGGAAGACAGTTTGTTCCTTGATATCATGGATAGGGAGATGTATAAAGATGACACAAATCATCTGCCTTTCCGGCAGCCTCGTCGTGCACTTCCAAACAACAGGAAACAGGCGTTAAACCGTTTGTCATCCCTTAAGCGCACACTACTTAAAAAAGCAACTATGAAAGAACATTTTGTGGCCTTTATGGAGAGAATGTTTACCAGTGATCAAGCAGAACTTGCCCCACCCTTGAAACAAGGTGAAGAATGTTGGTACTTGCCAACCTTTGGTGTATACCATCCACAAAAGCCAACACAGATTCGGGTGGTTTTTGATTCCAGCGCCCAATATGATGGGATTTCCCTTAATGATACGCTGCTGAGCGGGCCAGATTTGAATAACACACTTTTAGGTGTCCTTTTGCGTTTCCGCAGAGAGCGAGTTGCTATCATGGCAGATGTGCAACAAATGTTTTATAGTTTCGTCGTAAGGCAAGAACACAGAAACTATTTAAGATTTCTTTGGTTTAAAGATAATGACCTGTCTGGAGAGATCACGGAATTCCGAATGAAAGTTCATGTGTTTGGGAATACGCCGTCACCAGCAGTGGCCATATTTGGGTTGAGGCGCACCGCAGAAGAGGGAGAGGCCACCTTTGGGACAGAGACCAAGCAGTTTGTCATGCGCTACTTCTGTGTTGATGACGGACTTACCTCTGTGTCCACCGAGGAGGAGGCAATTGCGCTTTTGCAGAATTCCAAGACAATGCTGGCAGAATCAAACCTCCTGCTCCACAAAATTGCTTCAAACAGCAACAGAGTAATGGAGTCTTTCCCTATGGAAGACAGAGCAAGCAATCTTAAGGATTTGGATTTGACCACAGACCCTCTGCCTCTCCAGAAAAGTCTTGGAGTCAGTTGGAGCTTGAAGACAGACAATTTTACGTTCCAGGTGTCCCGCAGTGTAAAGGCTTGCCGCAGTGGCCTACTTAAGTGTCATTGACTTAGCAGGACAGTGTCATGTAGGTTTCATTATGGGCAAGACCAAGCTGGCTCCTCGGCCCGCACACACGATCCCACGATTGGAGTTATCGGCGGCCGTACTCGCTGTTGAGCTGGCTGAGTTGATTATAGATGAAGTGGACGTTGAATTACATGCTGTAAGGTTCCACACTGACAGCAGAATCGTACTCGGCTACATTCATAATAGCACTCGACGCTTTTACGTGTATGTGTCCAACAGAGTCACTTGGATTAGAAAATCTACTCGTCCTGACCTATGGCATTATATTGCCACAGATCAGAATCCAGCTGACTACGGCACAAGGCCAGTTTCTGTTCTGACGCTCCTCCAGTCAAGATGGTTTAAGGGTCCAGACTTTCTGTCTAAGCCAGATGCCTTCAGTCAGTCTGGTGCTGATTTCCACAAGCTCATCGACCCTGACATAGACCAAGAGATCCGTCCTGTGGTGACAACTCTTGTCACTAAGTCCTCAGATCAGACACTAGGATCTCAGAGATTTTTGAGGTTTTCGACCTGGAGGTCTCTTGTTAGAGGTATTAGTAGACTGAAACACATTGTGAGATGTTTCTCCAGGGCAGAAGAGAAAAGCAGTTGCCAAGGCTGGCACTACTGCACAGAGAGATCTTCATGTGGAGATAGCCCAGACTAAGATGATTGTCATTAGAAGTGTCCAATCTGAATCATTTAAGGTTGAGTTCAGATGTCTGTTAAAGGGGGATAATGTTCCCAAAGCGAGTCGCCTGAAAAATCTACGCCCCTTTGTGGACGAAGAGGGTTTGATGAGAGTTGGAGGCCGTTTGTCAGAATCACGTCTACATACAATTGAGAAACATCCTCTCATTATTCCTGCAGACCACTATGCGGCAACTCTTCTCGTCAGATTATCACAGTGAAGTGGCTCACCAAGGCCGCCACTTTACAGAAGGAGCCTTAAGATCTGCAGGCCTCTGGATTGTAGGAGGTAAGAGACTGGTTTCCAGAGTAATTCACCAGTGTATGACATGCCGGAGACTTAGAGGGAAACAGGAGGAACAACTTATGTCAGACCTCCCAGTAGATCGACTAGTAGATCCACCATTCTCCAATGTGGGTCTAGATGTGTTTGGCCCATGGAATGTTATGTCAAGGCGTACTAGAGCTAGCTGTGTGGAGAACAAAAGGTAGGCTGTGATGTTTACATGTCTAAGCACAAGGGCAGTTCATCTGGAAGTTATTGAGTCGATGACAACTTCTAGTTTTATCAATGCCTTGAGAAGATTTTTGGCTGTGCGTGGACCTGTGAAATCTCTAAGGTCAGACAGGGGGACAAATTTCATAGGAGCCTGTAAGGAGTTGCGACTTAATTCCGATGATCCAGAGCTCAAGACTTACCTGCGTGACCAAGGGTGTTCATGGGCTTTTAACCCTCCACACTCTTCCCACATGGGAGGAGTGTGGGAAAGGATGATCGGAGTGGCACGGCGCATTTTGAATGCAATGCTCTTAAAAGCTGGTCCAACTCAGATCACATACGAGGTATTGGTCACCCTCATGGCAGAGGTTATGGCTATAATCAATGCTAAGCCTTTGATTCCAGTTTCTTCTGATCCGGAGGCACCTGAAATACTCACACCAGCAACCCTTCTCACCCAAAAAGCCAGACCTACACCGGCACCTCTTGGAGAGTTTGACATCAAAGACCTTTACAAGAGTCAATGGAGGCATGTGAAGTCATTAGCTGAAATGTTCTGGAAGAGATGGCAGCAGGAGTACCTGTCATCGCTACAAGTAAGGAGAAAATGGGTTTCGGAAAGGCCTAACATTCAAGAAGGGGACATTGTGCTTTTCAAAGACAATCAGGTGAAGCGCAATGAGTTGGCAGCTGGACTTGTTGTCAAGGCTATTCCCAGCAGTGATGGAGAAGTTAGGAAAGTAGAGGTTAGAATTAACTAGACTGCATTCCCACAGAGAAAATGCTAATTGTGCTTGCTCAAATGCAGAACAGAGCATTAGCGTTAGTATTAGCATCAGCGTTAGCATTAATTTTAGCATAGCATTACTATATCATTAGTCTAGCATTAGCATAACATTAACAGAATAGCATTAGCGTAGCATTAGTATTAACACATCTTTCGTATAATATTAGCATCAGCATTGCATTAGCGTTAGCATAGCATTAGTATATGATTTGCGTTAACATTAGCAGTAGCATAGCATTGACATTACAGTAACATTACTCTAGCGTTAGCATTAGCATAGTGTTAGCATTAGCATTAGAGCATTACTGTGTGTGAGAGTGTGTGTGTCCCATTACTTTTGTCCACATAGTTTTGTATGACAGCTCTGTCCCAATACTTTGGCCATATAGTTCAGTTTAAACAGGTGACACACACACATACACACACACACACACACACACACACACACATACTGACACACACACATACAGACTTAACATTAGTATTAGCTTAGCGTTAGCATGGCATTAACAGTATCATTCGTATAGCATTAACGTTAGGTTAGCATTAGCCTAGCATTAGCATTAGTGTAGCATTAGCATAGGCTTACCATTAATGTTAAATTAGCATTAGTATAACATTAGAATTAGGCTAGCATTAACAGTACTCTAGCATTACATTTAGCATTAGCATATCACAAACATAGCATTAACATTAGCATAGCATTAGCATTCACATTAGTGTAGTATTAGAATAGGATTCACATTGCCATTAGCGTAGCATTTGCATTAACATTAGTATAGCATTAACATAGCATTATCATTAGTATAGCAGTAACATTAACATAGCATTAGCATAACATTCACATTGCCATTAGCTTAATATTACCAATAGCATAGCATTAGCATAGCATTAACATTAGTGTGTGTGTGTGTGTGTTGGTCTGTCTGTCAGTGTGTGGGTGACTGTGAGTGAGTGTGTGTGTCTGTATGTGTGTGTGTGTTAATGTGTGTGTTTGAGTGACTGTGAGTGTGTGCATTTCATTAGGTTTGGTCACTGCATGGACACTGAACGTTTATTCTCCTGAAAGTGCATTCATTTCAATGCCATGAAAAATGAATTGAAGTGAATGGGGGAAAAAGGGATGAGCGAAAGACAAAGAAAAAACGAGTGCAGGTCATCACCGACCATGTTTGTGTGATGGGGCAGTTGGCCCGATGCGTCACATGAAGTTTGG
>JBBPCY010072617.1:0-10897 GCA_037974405.1 Brachyalestes nurse
GTAAATGTTTGGATTAAAGTGGGTGTCAATTATTTATCCTTTAGCACTGTATATGGCACACACACACACACACATACACACTCATACACATATACACACTCACTCACACACACACACACACACACTGGCAAACACTGTCAGCAAGAGGATATGTACACACACACACACACACACACTCTCTCTCGCTCTCTCTCTCTCTCTCATACACACACACACACACACACACACTCACACAGGGCTGATGGACATGTAGGGGTTAGAGTGATGGAGCCAGTGAGGCTTAGGCAGATACAGCCAGCCAAACATCAAGAGCTGCCACTCTCTATGCAGTTTGTGTGTGTGTGTGTGTGTGTGTATGAGTGTGTGTGTCTGTGTGAGAAACGGAGAGAGAACTAAACAGAACGAGAGGAGATGCAGGTGGCATTGATGAAGTGTGTTTTCTTCTGTGTGTGTTTACTGCATCGTTCAGATGCAGAGCGGTGTCTCAGTATGTGTGTGTGTGTGTGTGTGTGTGTGTGTATATGTATAGAAATGTGGGTATATAGGGGTGTTTGGAAGACTTCAGCACCCCGAGCTTTCAGGATTGTTTAAGTGCTAAAAATAACGGTAAAAGACCTGAGTGCAATGTTTTAATGGTTTATTAACATTAATATTTAGGACATAAAAAAAAAAAATTCTACCCATTGCGGTTTGGGTTCTTTTGCTCACGCACTGGCTTTCCACACTAAAATTCACCAATCCGTTACTTTGTGTTGTGAATTGTTCTTGTCATCCACTCCGGTTGTGCCGCCTGACTGCAGAGCAGATAAACATCTGTTCATCGGTGAGTCGATGTTCCCCTCGATGCTGGTGTCCCTCGTTTGACTTTTTTTTTTTAAACACTATGCTTGTTGTACAACAACACAAACTGTGGTTGCTATTTCTTCAGTGGCATAGTAGCTATGAAAGTATCTGGGAGAAAATAAACACCTGTTAAAGGTGTATAAAGGTGTGTAACGAAAGCAACAGCTCTGCAGGGTCATTTGCTAGAGAGTCAGGTGGTTCAATAGACACGCAAAATGTAAAAATCTGTATTACAGTATCAAACAGCCAAAGTGTGTTTCTTAGTTGTGGGTCTTGAGGGTCCTGCACGGCGCTCCATCCGTCAGCTGCAGATACACAGCCTCAGTTTAGTGTGATTTAGTTACTGATGGACTGTCTGATGTATAAAAATATAAACAAAAAACTACAATATAATAACGAAGATGTATCTACTGTACTGTAATCCTGAATTCCTTACTCCATTAGTGTACTCTGCAGTTAGGACACGTTAGAATGTTTGTAGTTGTTCCAAAACATACCCGTGTGACGGTAAGCATTAATGGAAAGTAGTCAGGCGGCGCAACCATGTGACACTATGCACTGGAGGGTTAAGTTCATTATTCATTTTTTTCTTGAGGGAAGTCGATGAGAAGAGTTGATGAGAAGAAGTCTGCACTTCGTTAAGAGCAGGGACCGCGTTTCCTTACACCTGAATCTAAATCAAACACACACACAGACACAAACACACACACACACACACACACTGCAGCTCGCGTTACTCCGGGATCTGAGTCAAACACACTCTTGAGATGTCGCTTTGGTGAGGGATCTGAGGGCTTCGCCTTTGAGTTAGCAGCTTCACCTTTACAGGCTCAGGCGTGTGTGTGGGAGTACACACACTCACACATACACAGGTCAGCTCTGTTTGATTAGATTAGGCTTACTTCGATTCACGCACACACACATATATATATATATATATATACACACAAGAGCTGATGCTTTGAGCAGAGAGATCAGATGGTGAGCGGAAGAGAAAAGGGCGCTGTGGGGTTTGTTGGTTTTAAGGCAGATTCTGCGAAGGCAGGGATGAGTATTTTAACTTGTTTCTGTTCTGTTTTCTGCATATTTAAATTAGGCATTTAATAAAAAAGCATTCATATAGAATTAAATGAGTGAGCGGTTGCTCTGATCACAAATATAAGACTTTTTATAGCGTACAGATGGAGTAGGAGGCAGCAATGTAAACACAGCTTCAGTTTGAGTTAAGTCTCTAGGACTCGAGTCTCAATTAAGTCTCAGGTCTCTGTGAGCCTCAACTCACTACGCAACACAATGAGCTTAAAATGTGCTTAACCCTGCCTTAATTTACCCTGAAAACACACCAAACCCCTTCATTTAGATTAAGTTGCAGTTAGTCTTAAATGTAAGGCGTTTATTCAGGAGGTTCTGTTATTTAAGGGACAAATTTGAAAAAATAAGAAGAAAATTCTGTAGTTTTACCCCTTAAGCAGCCTTCATCTGTGCACTTTTGCTCTTTATCTTCCTTAATTTCCTGTATGTGAAATTAAGGTTACATTTAAGGCAATTTTAAGTGGTAAAATTAATGGGGTTGATTTCGTAGTAAGTGTGGTACATTTCAACTCTCTGGGATGTGAGATCTAGTGAAGTCTTAAGATTCTGGGATGTGAGCCTGAATCGAGTTCCAAGTCTCTCTTGTGTGAGTCAAGTCAAGTCTCGAGGCTGTGGGTCATGAGTACACATCTTTGGGGTGTGAGTCTAAGTTGAGTCTCAAGGACCAAGTTGCATCTTGACCCTGTAGTTTGAATCAGAGTCCTGAGATTCTGAGGTACAAGTCTGAGTGGTGCAAGCTGGAGTTGAGTCTCAAATTAGTAAGGGGCATACGAATCACTTCTCAAATTCACATGATGAAGACACTGAATTGCCTGACAGAGAAGAATCTCGAGTCTGAGTCAAGTCTCAGCCATCTGTAGTGTAAGTCCAAGTCAAGAATTCAGTTTCGAGACAGCGAGTCTGTGTTGAGTCCTGAATCTCTAAGGCTCCGGTCCAAATCGAGTCCTGAGTCTCTTAAGCTTGAGTCATAGTCAGGTCTGAAGGATTAAAATTGCTGTGAGCTGAAGATTCTGGGATTTTTGAAAGCAGAAGAACTTCCAACTTCCGAGACTGAACTCTGGAGGCGTTTTTGAGAAGTACACATATTTTCCTCTGAAAAAGACCCCTGAAAGGAACGGAGGCTGTAATAAAGGCCGAGGAAGGACACACAGAACACTGAAACATCTGATATTATATCTGACAACACACACACACACACACACAGACCCACACGTGTTGCTCTCCTCAGACAGATGTTTTTCTCAGCTCCCTCCATCAGATTGCTGGAGTTGCTCAGACAAACAAGAAATGTCACACTCCTGCGTTCTCCGCTCTAATGCGGTTTGTAGGATGTCACTCGAAATGACACAGTAATTCTGCACGCTCCCTTACACGCACACGCACACACACACACACACACACACACACACTGTTTTCCTCAGTCTTGTTGAGCGACAGCGAACGTGGCATAATTCCTCCAGCGAAATGAATTGCAGAGCACTTCTGAGAACAATCGGCGGCGTGGCTTTGCGGAGCGGAAGGTAATGAAGCTGGTGGGAAACGAGAGAAATAATTGAGTCAAAGTCGCGTTTCCCGCTTTAAAACGAATGTGTTTGCTTAAGCGATAGCATCTGGCATTTCCGTCGAATTCCGTGCAGCCGGAGCGCCGCGCTTATTGCGACGTGGGCCGTAAACAATGACAGATGTGCCGGTGGTTTAACAATGCGCCGGGGGCCATGCGGGAGAGTGAGAGTGTGTGTGTTTGTGTGTGTGTGTGTGTGTGTATAAAGCACATATCAGCACGCTGTATAAATGCCGGAACATAAGTAGGACGTCCCAGGACTTTCCTCTGGGCCAGGAAAGCTGACCTGTTGTATGAGCTCGTATTCGATTAAACCCATCAAAAGTACTCGCTTTTTGCCGCAGGTTTATACAATAAAAAAGGTTTCCGACACTGTTCTGCTCACGCTTTCCTTTTCTTGCTGATAAATAGGAGTGTACAGCCACATAATAAAACCCTTTGGCATATAAGGTGCAACATTTCACCCCCCAAAAAATTAGAGGCTCATATCATAGAAAACTAAATTATCCTTGGGTTTTAATATGTGAGAGTTTGATGCTGTACACCAACACTGTTAAAGCTCCACTCCAGACAGTCCATATATGGAATCAAAATGCAAACACAGTCTGTTTGGAATTCACTGCTTTAGTGTGATTTTGACAAAAATCTACATATTTCCATATATCCTTCCATTCAGCCTATGGCATTTTTGGCCCGCCCATTTACACTGAAGTTACAATGAGTGTTGCAGCCTGGGCTGCTTTTTGAATAAGGGCAGCCAATCAAAACAGAGCTCATTTACATATGTCAGTATTAATTCTGTGGGATAAAAAGAGAGTATAAAATGGGGAATTAAATATGATGTTTTATTTTTTTCTTCTCCTGTATATATAGGGCATTAACAGAAAAGTTGACTAGTCGATTAGTTGACTTTAGAGGCGAAGTCGACGCCCCCTGAGAGAAGTCCACCAGTTGTGGGGTTTTTTTTCTCTCTGTGCGTGCTTGTTGTGTACACAATGCACAATGCGGTTACCAAGACAATCAGACACCTGAACATAATGAACCTCTGCTGCTCAGCGCCACCCCAAATGTAAACAACCAGCACGAGGATGAGGGGGCGTGGCACACGAGGTCCGGATGTCACAGTCAGCTGTACTCAGAGGCGGAAGGTTTGAAAGTAGCCAATCTGAGAACGTTATTTATTTCCCCTTGCTGCTGACTGGCTGCTGCCCTGTGATGCTGCAGTCCAGAATTTCCCCCGTGGAGTGTCTCGAGTGTTCTCGTGTTTTTCATTTTTTTCTTCTTAAAGCCCTGTATTTTTATTACTGTAAATTAAATTCATTTATTATTAAAACGCCCGTGCATTAATTATAGTGCAGTCTATACATTGGTACATTGGTATTTTACATTCTAGCACTGCGGGAGTTCAGTGTAAACTGTACAGTACGAATACAGGTTTACCTTTACATTTTCTTTAAGGGTAATGAGTGTAAAATTAAATTAAAGTGTTTTGGGAGCATATTTGGGGGCATATTCAGGGTTTACACTATAAAAACAGGCATTTTTAGACATTTTTTCACTATACACGGGTGCTCGTTGAATGTAACCCCCACAAAAAGCAGGGGGGTTACTGTGTATATATATTTCGAATCTCTTTTTTTTTAAAACAGGCTTTTTTCATCTTAATGAGCTCTGCTCTGATTGGCTACTTTGTATTATGTTGCATTCCAAAAGCAGAGTGGACTGAAACACTTCTTGTGAAGGGGTGGAGCTAAACCCATGTAAGCCGAATGTGCGGATATGTGGGGACATGTTGTTCTGGTGACATCACGGACACCAAATGCATTCAGAACAGGCAGCTTGGTTTCCATATTTGGCCTCTATGGGCTGCCGAATGAACGGTGAGTTCTGAAAATTGAAAACAGTGTTTCAGCACTACACAAACCCTCCAAAAAAAGAGGGAGGTTTTCTATGACATGGGGCCTTTAAAGTAAAAAGCACTCAGGAGGCCTAAATAACTATATACAATCCAAATGCAAGAAAAAAAGACACCAGTTTCACATGAACATGGAGCCAGGAGCTGTCCAGCCAGATCCTGCCAAGCTGCTTTTATATTCTGCTCGCTTTCTTCCCACGAGATGATTCGGATGCCAACTGGTTTTATATTTCAATAAATCTAGGAGGCCATGCTCTGCCGCGGTGAAGTATTAGCCAAGAAGTTTGGGCTCTTTTTTCACTATTTTCCACATTTCGGAATACCAGTGAAGACATCAGAACTCTGAAATGGCGTGTGTGATGATATGGCGACTGAAACATTGATAAATCAAAATGATCTTCTGTTATAGAATTCTTCAGTAGCCACACCCAAGCTGCCTTGAATGCAGCTTTGCCCACACTTTATGAGAAGCCACCTGAGATCAGATAAGATAAGCCTTTATTAGTCCCACAAGTGGGTAATTTGTTTTGCCACGGCAGAAAGTGGACAGTACATAGTTAAGAATTGAGAAAGAACAGAATAAAGTAGAATAAAGAGAATAAAAATAGAATACTATACTAACACTAGAATACAAACAATAGAAACAATAGAATACTATTTGTAAACAATTTGACTAGGGATAAGTCGGTACATAATGGGTCTGAGTAAGTGATGTCTATACACAATATGTATACATACAGGTACACAGTGGAGTGACAGGCATTAACAATACTGTTTTAAATTGCACATTTTGCCCAGTTATGGTGGTTCCCCAAGAAAGAACATTGCACATGTTCCATCAGAAAAATTGCACGTCCCGTCATAGTATTGCACATAACCAAACATATTGCACATAACTAGAAATTTGTACATCTGTACAAGATGCTTGACCAACAGACGAGTAAAGAGCACCTGCTGGTCAAAACTACTTACTGTGGATTCATGAGAAGCCGCCTAAGATGTTTGATCAATAGGAGCATGAAGAACACTGGCTGGTCAAAACTGCATGCTCTGGACTTCTTCGCTATTAGATGTTTTTGTTTAGGTTGCTATGGTTACAGCGGCATAGCAGTAATGAACGAATAAGGGAGAACATACATAGTTGAAAAAGATCATTTATAAAGGTGTGTAACCAAAATAACACCTTGGTGATGTGATTCGCCGGATTACTTTGACATATGTCAGGTGTAGTCGCACAAAAATGTGTGTGTTGAGCTGTTGAGTGTCCTGCACAGCGTTCGCTTTAGCCGTCAGTTGGTGTGTAAGCTGTTGGGACCCAGCCCGAGTTTAGTGTCATTTAGTTACTGATAGGCTGTCAGATGTATAAATACAGTATAAATATAGAATTAATATAAAATATAGAACTAGACCAGTGTGACAGTATGCTTTAGACCAGCGGCCGCAACCTTTTTTGTGCCATGGAACAGTTTCATGTAAAACAATATTTTCACGGACTGGTATAGATACAACTAAAAAACGTGCATAAAAATGCAATGAAGCTCCCAAAGACGTTTGTTTGTTTCTCATTTTTGCTGGCTTGTGGACTAAATTTTTGATGTATCGTATCATGTGACCAAGACGAGCGTTTTTTCAAAATAAAAGATCTTTCAGACTCCATAAAATATTTTTGTTCTGTCTTTCTGTGCGGCCCAGTACCAAATGACTCACAGACAGATACCGGTCCATGGCCCAGTGGTTGGGGACCCCTGCTTTAGACCATTGTGACAGTAAGTTTTAATGGAAAGTAGTCAGGCCATGCAACCTGAAGGGTTAATGTCCTAGACCTGAGGGCACTTCCATTCCCACATCCTTCACTGCTTTATCCTTGAGTTGCCATATTTACAGAGTGTCCTGAACCTTAAGATACAGAACCTGCAGTGTTTTCAGCTCCTCACCACATCCTTCAGTGGGTCTTTGGTACAAGTGTGAAAATCATCACCAAGTTCTTGTGTGTTTCGTTCAATCATTTCTGTATACTCTCACATTTCCAGCAGACACCGGAGAACAGAGTCATCCATTTGTCTTCTTGTTTTGTACAATTCTGTTCACGTTTTATGTATGGGACAGTCAGGAATCACACTAGGTGTCTAACTGCACAGTTCTCACCTTCTCAAGTGGTCCAGGGAAAGGTATGGAGTGATCACACTGGCCAAACTAATTTGTCTCTGGAGGTATGGTACGGACCACCACCCTTACCGCCTTTTAGTGTAGGATCAAAAGAGTTGAGGAGGTACACGCACTCACTCAGGTGGGTGTAAACTTCAATGCTGCTTCTGTATCCCAGCAGTCTACTCAGTCTATCCCAGTTTACTCAGTCATTTCTGACGACAGGACAAATTTATTCATCTCCTGCACACAAATGCTGACCAGCAGGAGGCATAAAGTTTGCAAAAAAGAAAAACTGAAAAACTGCAAAGCTGCAATTGATGAAAAGGAGGGGAAAAAAGAAAAAGCCTTTTCCCCTCAGTGCCTCTGCTTTATAGCTTTATAGAAGCAATATCAGGAACAGCATGCCTCAATCTTCTCCAAAGTGCTGCTAGGATGGCCTTTGTGGGAACAACATTTTTCACTCACAGCTGATTTTATCTTAACGCTGCCATTTTAGCTGTTGTTTACCACCACCACTTCCCGCTCTTCCCACAAGACAACCAACATTCTGACTACAATTACTCCCGATGTTTTGCTATCCATTCACTTCCAGCTGCAAAAAAATGTACATATTCATTCATTCATTCATTCATTCATCTAATCAGCATTTCAACCAGGGTGGGGGGGATGCTAGAGAAACACCATGGACATGTCAACAGTCCATCACAAGGCAGATACACACACACACATTCACACCTAGGGGCAATTTAGCCTGTCCAGTTCTGCCCATGCATGTCTTTAGACTGTGGGGCGAAACTAAAGCTCCTGGTAGAAGGTGCAGGACCTTCTGACAAAAATTAACTGCCTTTCAGCTGGTCAGGATGCTCTCCATGGTGCAGTAGCAGCAGTTGGTCAAACTTGAAGAGAAAGCTGGGCCTCAGAAAACAGAGATGCTGTTGCATTTTCCCCACCAAGTCTTAAGGGACCACGAGAGATCATTTGAGATATGGATACCCAGGAACTTAAAACTGGGGACTTTTTCCACCAACACAACCTCTGGTATTTTGTCCTTAGTTTGACTTTTGCGTGCATGTCCTCATCCATCCGAAACATAGTTGCTATCGTATGGTTAGCAGGAGAAAATCTTTTGTTAGTACAGTTAGAAAGAAAAGTTTGAAAACGTTGATAAAATAAAGAATGTTTTAAGAAAATTATTCCAGTCACATTATCAGGACACTACCAGACTGACTGCTATTGTTCCATGCAGAGCTGAAAAAGTGGAGCAGAGCTGCTCATCATTGGGACATTAAAACTCTCACTTATTCCCCTTTCACTCCAAAACTTGGACTGAAATGTTACAGGAAAGGAAATTAGATTACATTAGCAGTGGTGGTGTTGCATGGGGGTGGGTTTGGTGTGGTTTAGAGGCTTGTCAGATGGAAGTGGAACCATTTACTATGAGACCGACACCTAAAAGTGGTTCTGTAAGGAAAGGTCTGGTCTGTCACTTCACATCACTTTACTGACACCTGAACAATGATCCCACCTGAAAGTGGTGGCAAATCTCTCTCACAGTGGCTCCTCCATTCACAAAGCTCACACTCCATCTGCTAATGTATGAAAGGAAAGGTTCCTGATGAAAGACAGTTTTCTCCGAGCTCTGAACACGCCTAATGAGCGGAAAGTGAAGCGAGCAAGATGAATCCTCTGAGTGGGTTTACGGGGGCTAATACTAGAGTTGAGAGTGCTACACACGGAAGGAGTCAAAACACATGTAGAAAAGGCCATTAGATAGTCAAAAGAAATGCAGGCAAAAAGGAAAGAACAGGTTTATTTCACATCTCAGAATTTCTGTCTGAAAATGGATAACAGTATGCAGAAGCAGCAGTCATGAAACTGACTTCTGTCCATGTTTATAGTGGACTGTAATGTTGTGTGTACACTAGTACTTTAACACAGCACTGGTATCAACAATAAAGAACACCGATTTTTGTGACAATACTTAATGAAGCTAACAAGTGTCGATACTGGGTGATAATACTGAGTGGCGATAACAAGTGACAATACTGTTTGCCCAGTGTGGCGTGATTGGTGAACCCAGATGCGGAGTGAAGCAAGAGGGCAGGTGAATCGTGTGCTTTACTATAAGAATGTTCTCTCTAGAGAGTGGAGATTCCCACCATTTACATATCCAGTCAAAGGAAAAGACAAAAGAACAGGAGTACTCACCGATAGAGCTGAGTTTATATGGAGTTCAGGTGGCATGGGTGACTCAATGACTGAGCAGTGAGTGTAAACCTCTTACTTGTTTATTTACTGGGTGACGCGCTTCACCTCCGGGACCTTGTAGCAGTCACAGGACTGGTGTGTGTGACAAGTGGGTGACGATACCAAGTGACGATACTGGGTGAGGGTACTGAGTGGTGATACCAAGTGAAAAAACTGGGTGATGATACCAAATGACAATACAAGGTGAGGATACTAGACAAGGATACTGAGTGATGATACCAGGTGAGGATATCAGGTAAGGATACCGAGTGACAATACCAGGTGAGGATACCAGGTGATGATTCCAGGTAAGGATACCGAGTGAAGATACCAGGTAATGATACCAAGTGATGATACCAGGTGAGGATACCAGGTAAGGATACCGAGTGATGATACCAGGTAAGGATACCAGGTAAGGATACGGAGTGATGATACCAGGTAAGGATACAGAGTGATGATACCATGTAAAGATACCGAGTGAAGATACCAGGTAAGGATACAGAGTGAGGATACCAGGTAAGGATACCAGGTAAGGATACCAAGTGATGATACCAGGTAAGCATACAGAGTGATGATACCATGTAAGGGTACTGAGTGAGGATACCAGGTAAGGATACCGAGTGAGGATACCAGGTAAGGATACCGAGTGATGATACCAGGTAAGGATACCGAGTGATGATACCAGGTAAGGATACCGAGTGATGATACCAGGTAAGGATACCAAGTGATGATACCAGGTAAGGATACCGAGTGATGATACCATGTGAGGGTACTGAGTGAGGATTCAATTCAATTCAATTAAATTTTATTTATATAACGCTTTTAACAATGGTCATTGTCACAAAGTAGCTTCACAGAATGAAAGAACAATTTTTTTGTGTGTATGAATGCGTATGAATGAAATGTCTCTGATGAGCAAGCCACGGGTTTCGGCGACAGCCCCCCTAAAATGGCAATAGGAAGAAACCTTGAGAGGAACCAGACTCATCAGGGAACCCATCCTCACTTGGGTGGTAACAGATAGAAATTATATAACATCAAGAAGTTCTATAAATTAACATGAAGTCCTGTTCAGACAGGAGCAGCATGTG
>JBBPCY010072618.1:0-10896 GCA_037974405.1 Brachyalestes nurse
TGTGTGTGTGTGTGTGTGTGTGTGTGTTTGTGTGTGTGTGTGTGTGTGTGTGTGTGTAAAATTTGAATTTTAAATCATATATTTTGTGACATCGCAAACTGATTTTGAAATGTCCAGTAAACTGTTATTGCTATTAAGTAAATTATAACTTTTGTTTTTTGTTTTTCCACTTTGACTTTATTGTTTGATCCAATTACAGTGAAATATTCCGGCTCCTTTCCCCTTCTGTGCCACCATGGCTCATTTTTTCTTCGATGGGCTGCCTCAGCTTCCAGTAATTGGCCCAGAAATTCCGAAATAGTTTATACTGCAAGTGAACCGAACCATAGTTTTTCAAACGGAGACTGAAGACGCACCTCTGCACTGAGGAAAATATCTACATGTTCATGTCATAAACTAACATGAACATCTAAAAGGGTCCTGAATAACTTCTTCTCTGGTAGAATCTTAGTCTTGTAGCAGCACTTAATTTGTCTGGCTTTACTCGTGTGAGGGGCGTGTTTCCTTTTGGACGATAAAGCACTGATGTAAGTCAGTCTGGGTGAGAGTGTCTGTCAAATAAACCTATATTAGTACCACAAGTGTGAAAAGTGTGAAAACACAGTTAAGAGCAGCCAAAATTAAGAAAACAATAGAAAATACTATATCAAATGCTGTAAATATTAACAGAGTTCAGTTTCATTCCAGATGGAGACCAACTTTCACACCTGCAGTTTTAGTTTAGAACGAAATGAAGGTCTGTGCCAAATGGGGTAGGTGTGAAAGTGCCCAAAGAAAGTACAATTGGGAAGATGGCCCTCCCCCTCCCCCTTCAATCAGACAGCTTGGGCGTCTTTTAGCTGCTAGTTTCCCCTCCAGTAGTGCTGAGCTGTTCAGTGGCGATGGGCTGCTGGCAGTTCTGAAAGATGTGATGATGCAAAAAGAAAGTAAGCATTCTGTTTAATTCTAGGGGAATCTCTGATGTCACAAACCATCACATTTACATTGATCCACCTACATACAGCGGTTTAGCCCTGTACCTTCGCACTGACGCCACGTGGAGTGATTCAGTCCGATCTGCTTGTGTCAGTCAGAATCAGTGTATGTGCATATCAGTCTTAAATGTAAAGTACCAAAACAGCTTGGCAGGGCATTGTTTTATTCTTTTTTTTCCACACAGGGATTATATGTGGACCATTGGTGGTGGAGGGCCAGTAAATACAAGAAAAATGTTGGATATGAGCCATTTTAGGAAAGGTTTGTCTCTAATAGAGCCTGGAGTGTTTTGTAGGATAAAAATCGCTCTCTGGTTTGTGGCACCAACTGACGTTCGGTACAGTGAGTGAGACGCTGTGTGAAAGAGCAAAGCGAAGAAAGGGATTCTCACATAGAATTAGTTGTTAACGCTTATTTTTTATTTATTTGTCAAGCCCAAAAATAATGTTTTATATTCTCATGGTATTCACTGGGTGGGTGGCTTTTAGCGGCCGTGTAATAATGATGTTTGACTGTTTTAAGCGTATTACTTTTTTTTTTGTTTTAAATGTATTAAGGATGTTTAAGTAGTCTGCATGTGATAGACAACTTAGCTGTGGTTCTGCCGTCTCTAATTTTCGTGGTATTTACTCTGTCAGTGGCCTTGGTTGAAATGATGCCTGGCTGTTTGAATGCTAATCAAGTTCTCCTACATCGATGCTGTAAATACCTCAATTTGCATATTCATGATCTATTCCGTCTGTTTTCTTTGCGCCGAGAAAAATGAAGCCGTGACTATTTTCTGACGGTCTACTCCCTACAGTGACCCCTCGGAGGAAACTCTCTCGGTCAATATTTGCGGCATCTTTCTCAAATAACGTGGCAGAAAACACAGGCGTAGAGAAAACCAGAGAAAGTGTTTGTGTTTGTGGTCATAGAACTGTTTTTGGTGGTTTGGCAGTTCTTGTTGATGACTTGATAAACTGCACTTTAACATCCTGTAAATCATTTCTTATTAGGTTGTTGGGGGTTAGGGTGTGTTATCTGCATGCTACTGTTCGTAACACATTTTATTAGACTGAATATCAACATATTGGCTCATGTTTCACAAGAGAGGAAGACTTGAGCATAACTTTCTGTTTGGCTAGTGATATTAAAACAGAACTGTTGGAAAAATAATATAAGTGGACTTTGCATGAACTTTTTAATATAATAGTTCAGTTTATTTCTGTTGCCCATTATCATGCATAAAGGTCATTCAGTGTGCTTTTACAGGAATAAGACCAAAAATGAAAACAAAATACAAGGAATAATGCATGTAACATCATTTAAGAGGATTAAAAGTGCAGTGGAAGTGCAGATATTTAAAAGAAGTCAAAGGAGAACAGTAATCATAAGCAGAAGCCCTGAATTACTTTACTATTCTATTAGTGCTCAATATTAAGTGTCCATTATTAGAAATAACAAGCCATTGATCTATTACAGAAGATAATGTTTTAAATTCTGCTTCTGATCTGTTGTTATCCTCAGATTTCTGTGGTGGTGCTGGCCATAGCGCCATGGCTCAGACCCTTCAGATGGCGATCCCAAACTTCGGTAACAACATCCTGGAGTGTCTGAACGAGCAGCGGCTGCAGGGTCTGTACTGCGACGTGTCTGTGGTGGTGAAGGGTCATGCCTTCAAGGCCCACCGTGCCGTGCTGGCCGCCAGCAGCTCTTACTTCCGTGACCTCTTCAACAGCAGTGCTGGCAGCAAGACCCCCACGGTGGTGGAGCTGCCACCGGCCGTGCAGCCGCAAAGCTTCCAGCAGATCCTGGCCTTCTGCTATACCGGGCGGCTCAGCATGAACGTGGGCGACCAGTTTTTGCTCATGTACACGGCTGGCTTCCTGCAAATCCAGCAGATCATGGAGAAAGGTACGGAATTCTTCCTTAAGGTCAGTTCCCCGAGCTGCGATTCACAGGGCCTCCATGCGGAGGAAACTCCGCCGTCCGAACCTCAGAGTCCAGTCACTCAGACGGCCGCTGGAGCTTCAGCCAATGGTGGTGGAGGGGGAGGAGGAGGAGGAGGTGGAGGAGGAGGGGGTGGAGTGGTTGCAACGGCAGCCAGCCGCCCCACATCCTGCTTGACCCCTCTACCCTTGGTGTCTAGGGTCAAAACAGAGCAGCCCGAGGCTTCCCCGTACTCCGTAGTGTGCACCCCCGTGGCCAAAAGGCTTTGGGAGGGCGGGAACCGGGAGGGCAGTGGTGGATCCGGAGGGTCTGGAGGAGGCGGAATCCGAAAAGCTGCCCGGTTTTCCCAAGAAGCAGCACGAGGAAGCACCATCCAGCCACAGGGACTGGCCATGGGCTTGGCAGTAGCACAGGCGGGTGCCAACGGCAATGGTAATGGCACCAGCAGTGGTGCCACCCCAGAAGGCACCAGCCCGGGTACCATGAGTGCCTACGCCAGTGACTCGCCCATTTCCTACCACGATGATGAAGAAGAGGAAGAGGCTGTAGAGGACGGCACTGAAGAGCAGTACAGGCAGATCTGCAACATGTACACCATGTACAGCATGTTGAACATGGGCGCTGCAGGTGAGGAAACCACATACATCATATATAATTCGTACATTTGAAGTAATAATTGAAAGTAAGTCCCCAAATAGTGAAAGTGAAGCATTTGTTGCGTGTGAACACACCACAGCACAGCAAGCGTATGAACAGTGTGAAATTCGACTCATTCACCCAAGTAGTGGGCAGCCAAAAACATAGTGGCTGGGCAGCAGTGTGTGGGGACAGGACCCTGGTCAAGGGTGCGGGAGAGCAGTGTGTGGCGGAGTGTGGGGATGTTACCCTGCTCAAGGGTGTGGGGGAGTAGTGTGTGGCGGAGTGTGTGGGGACGGTACCCTGCCCAAGGGTGTGGGGGAGTAGTGTGTGGAGGAGTGTGTGGGGATGGTACCCTGATCAAGGGTGTGGGGTAGCAGTGTGTGAGGATGGTACCCTGCTCAAGGGGTTGGGGGAGCAGTGTGTGGTGGAGTGAGTGGGGATGGTACCCTGATCAAGGGTGTGGGGGAATAGTGTGTGGGAGGGCAGTGTGTGGGCGCTGTACAGGCTCAAAGGTGTGTGTTGGGGATAGGGATGTCATAATTAGCCGCGATATTAAAATGGCACAATGATTTAATTGTAGAGGCTCCTCAATACCGTCTTTCTGTTGGCGCTCTTAAAACATAGATTATGCTACTGCTATCAACAGATTGGCGGGACTCGCCTGGAACGAAAACGTTTCACCTGCAGTTATTAGAGATTTAAATGATGATAAGACTATTCAGTATTGTGTGTTTTTGCCCACATTATCGTTTGCCCAGTATTCGCTCGGAGTAAGACGGAGGAATGGCCTCTCTGAACAAGTTTCCATAAGTGCCCTTTGACCCCTTGAAGAAGTCTAGGGAAATATAGACAATACATAAAGGGTGCTCTTTTAGAGGGCTCCAAACTGTCATGACTGTGGGTTTTATTAAGTCATGAGATTTGTATGTTGCTGAGAACATGAGGAAGTCATGAGATTTGTATGTTGTTAGGGACATGAACAGTGGGCCATTCAAAGTTTGGGAATCCCTATAATATTGTAACGGAGAAACATATTAAATCTTTGTATGCGTAGAATGTTTTTGCATGCGTGGTATTCACACGCACTGCGCATGATGTAGAAAATTAGTGGAGATTGGAATATTCACTCTTATTGGCAGAGAGCCAAAGAACGGGGGAATTGTGCCTAAGGGTCTAAATAACCTAAGTGTATAAGTAAAAGCAGAGCATCTGATCACTGCTCCCAAGGATCATGAAGCTGCCTTAATAAAACAGTGTCATTTCAACTTTCTGACCTGTTTGATTTTTTTTTTTTTACTTAGAATTTTTTTTTTTTTTAGATTTAAGCTCCTGCTCTAATTTCCTCCACGACATATTGCATTTGGATACCCCAAAAATACAGAGGGACATGTTCAGGACGATGGATGTTTTTGTGTCTAAAAAAAAAAGAGGATAAAGGATAAAAACTTCTAAATGTGATTTTGTCTACATTTTGAAATAAATACATTCGAAATAATCGTGAAACCGTGATTATTTCCCAGACAATAATCATTCCATCAAAATAATAATCATGACATCCCTAGTTGGGGAGCAGTGTGGGGAGAGTACCTTGCTCAAAGGTTTGGGGGAGCAGTGTGTGGGAATAGTACCTTGCTCAAAGGTGTGCGTTGGGGAGCAGTGTGTGGCGAAGTGTGTAGCGGTGGTTCCTTGCTGAAGGGTTTGGGGAGCAGTGTATGGGGTACATTGCTCAAGGGTGGGTATCTTACCACTGGCAGTCCTGGGATTTGAATCCACAACCTTCCGATCACAGGGGCAACTCCCAAACCACCAGGTGCCCCAAATGTAGCCGAGACATGGTTTATGTCATAATTTTGTTTGGAGTCATAAGGCTAACGTATGCAACACCAACCTCAAATAGACTTAACACATAAGAAGCACACTCCGTACAGGTGTGTTGCAAGCTGGGTTGAAACTCTAATGCATTTTGAGTCAGCCATTTTTGATTTGTTCCTACTAGTGAATGGTGTCCACTGTTAACCAGTTATATCTGATTAAAATGATCTTTTTTAGGGAAGGATTAAATCATGTTTACTTTTTTAGTTTCCCATTGCACTTTTTTCCCTTTATCCAGTTTAAATAATTATAAATGAGTTTAGAGAATGACATAACTGGAATTTATGAGATTAGTAAAGCAGTTAGTACTTTCATTACAGTTGGAGAGAAGTAACTAGTACTTGAGTAACTGACTAGTAATTAACTAGTAGTAGATGATTATCAGAGTGGTCTTGGAGCAAGAGGGGGAAAATGGGCTTCTCCTCTTCCACAAGCTCTACCCACCCACTCTGGCCGTTGTGATTAAAAAAAGGTGGAGCTGTATGAGAGAAAGACAGAGGTTATGTTGTAGTTGGGCCTGTAGTTTTGATGTGTCGACCTTGGGTGTGATTTTAATTTGGGGGTGGGTGAATTGTCTTCACGACTCCATGGAAGTAGTTGGTGACCGGAATGTTAAACTATTTTTCATTAGTTTGATTCCAGAAGAAATCACACTATTGTTCCTTATTATTATTATTATTATTTTTATTATTATTTTTATTAGTGTTGTTATTATTATTAGTGTTGGTAGTGGTAGTAGTAGTTTAATTTTGGGGATGCTTCTCCTCAGAGGCCCTTTGCTTGTATACATATCGATAATTTAAAGAGTAACCTCCGTAACGTATGGGGAGAGAAAGCGAAGGGGTGAGTCACCTTAACAGTATATAGGGAGAGAGAGTCTCTGAGTGAGCATTGTGACGTGGGTGAGAAAATGTTCGTATTGAGCCTGAAGGACAGTAAAGTGTGGTTAACCAGCCGAATTTGGGAAAGGAGATTTTTTTTCTGATTCTCTGAACCGTTTGTCCCCGTTCCCACACACGTAGCGCCCCACCACTCTCTGTTTTCATCCATGGACGTCAGAAATAAGCTTCTGTGAGCACTGGAGCGGAATCACACTCACGGAAATGCATTCTAGTTATTAATTTTAGCATCATAAACTATTTGGTCTGTATAACCAGATGCCCAGGATTAACACTACTCATAAAACATTTGGTCTGTAGCCCTGGATGTCTGGACCTAACAATGCCCCTGGGCTGTTATGTGACCAAATCGGAGGTCATCAAGCAGAAAGATTCAAATATTTGCTTCTTATTGTTCAGGTTTCTTCTCCATTTACTGCTGTGAGATTCTTTGCACACCTTGAGAAAAGACCCCAAACCTAGCATCCTTGCAGAAAAGCACACCGCGAGAAAAGATGCCAAATCTGGCAACCCTGCATTGTCCAAACCCACAAGCAAGTCTATTACTTAGGGCTACTTAATAGGCAAGTGTGATTTTTTTTTTTTTTTTTTATTAGCAATAATAAGCATTCCTATCATAATACTGCATAATGCATCCTCAGGGATATTGTGACTAGTTTGAATGCTGCCAAACATTAGTTGAAAAGAGTCGTTTTTACCAAGCTAAACTATTTTCTCATTTCGACTGTCTACCTTTAGAGAAATTCTGCAAAGTGTTCCACAAAACCTTTTTTAAAAGCTTGAACCATTTCCAAAGCATGAATATTTCATCAGCGCGTCCTCTCATCTTCTCTGTGACTTTGAACGCTGCCTGCACTCAGAGCCTCTTAGATGTTTGCACTCTTTTATAAGACTCAGCTTCAAGTGCTTATTTTAGATCATAAAAATATGAAACTTGATTATTAGTAAACAAGAAGGCTATAACCTGGAGGTTTTGGCCAGTAGTGACAACAAAAAAAAAAAATAAAAAATTCTGGTGAACTTTGGCAAAACTGCTTCAGTTGCTGTAAGGAGAAATCAGGCGAGCGTTTTGTATTTATACACTCATGCCCACTGAACATGGGATGTTCATGGGAGGTTAAGCTCGAGCTGAACTTTGTCTCATGTTTGTTCATTTTTTTTCTACACTTTAACCTTAAAATAAATTGATCATTAAAGTAAAATGACTTCTCTCACTCTTGCACTCTTTCTTGCTCTCGCCATTTATTTTTCTTTATATTTTTTCTTTTTTTCTTATTTCTGCCTCAAAAAATAAATTAATGAAATAAATAAACTCTCACTGTCTCTCCTTTGCTCTTGCTCTTCATTTCTTTCTTTTTCTTTGTTTTTCCATACTTTCTTCTCTTCCTGGCTCCCTCTTTCTTACTCTCTCTCTCATGCTGTCTTGTTCCTTATTGATCCTCCTCTCTTTTGAACGTTGTATTCTTTTATTTATTAATTTATTTATTTCCGACAGCGGGCGAGCGAGTGGAGGCTCTCCCGGATCACTCTGAGACTCGGAGCCGGATGCGCGGGAGGCAGGACCTGGCGTCGTTGCCGGCCGAGCTCATCGCCCAGATCGGCAATCGCTGCCACCCCAAACTGTACGAGGAGGGCGACCCGGCGGAGAAGCTGGAGCTCGTCACAGGTTAGAGCATCTCTATGGCCTATAAATGCCTATTTTTATAGTTTAAACGCTAAATATGCCCCCAAAACACTAATACATAAAAAAACCAGGATATTTGCAGTTTTTAATTATGGTGAGTACCAATTCATTCATGTAGGTAATCATTAGTCCACTTTTTTTTTTTTTTTGCTTTTGTGACGTCCGGGCCTCGTCCGCCACGTGTCCTCGTGTTGGGTTGTTTGTTTGGGTGCGGCACCTCAGCAGGGGGACGAGGGGGCATGGCGGACGAGGCCCAGGCGTCACAAAAGCAAAAAAAATGCGGAGGATACCTGCAGTGTCTGCATGAGTGCAGCGGTTTCAGTGAACAATTATTAGTTCGGATCTCAGAAAAAAATGAGCGATGGACTGAAACCACGATTGCTGATCTGCGTTAAAGTGGGGGGTTTACTGTATGTGTGTGTATGTGGTGTACACGTCCCTCAGTGCATTATAGTCTTAAAGAATATTGACATTGACTTGCCGACTGATCTTTGCAGCCTTTAGATTCTGTTCAGATTTTTCGGATTCTTCCACATTGCTAATACTGCATTAGAAGTGCAGCGTTATCTTCTTAACGAGCTCGAATAGTGCTGTCCATCTGTCAACAGTCAGCCGTGTTGGTTTGTGCGCGTTAGCATGCGTGTGCATGTGTGAGAGAGTTGTGTTGTTTTCTTTTCACCCCCCCTCTGTGGACACATGTGAGCACAAATGAAACCATAGGCAAACTCGGGCAGTCAGCCGTGGCAGAATATAGAGGCGAGCGCAGCCTGGGCTGATGAAACTTGCTTTATTCGCAGACGAGAAAGAGGAGATTAGGTTACAATCATAATGTCCCATGAGTCATATTCAGTAGCCCGTGAACACTGAACTCTCACTCACACACACACTCCCACTCTCTCTCATGGATATGTTAACATTGTATGGACAGGTAGTGTCTCGGTTCTGTGGTGAAAAACAGGTTTTGTTGAATGCCAGTAAAGTAATTAAACTTTTTTTTCTTTTATTTTTAATGCAAGACATGGCTTCACTTGTCCCTTTGCCAGCTACAGCAGCTAATGGTAGATATCCGTTACAAAGGTATAACAAAACACTCCCCCAGACTTTCCATTCTGAGGTCAAGATTCGATTTGGTTCTGCAGAGCTCTGATCAGTTTCTACACTGATTGGTTTGGCTCAGTTAAAAAACTTTACCTGCCGCCAAATGAATCACAATCACAACCCCTAGAATTTATATAAACTATTAAGAAATGAGTGTCTATAACATAAGTTCTGCCCCCTTTATTTTGCTAAAAGACTCTTAGATGCCTAATTTTGATCCCTGATGATGGTTTTAATGGAAGATAGCAATTGGGATGAAGAAGTTGGTGCACTGTGAATACACTGAAATCCTAAAACCCTCATTCAATGCATTACAGCCCAACATATAAAAATGTGTAAAGAAAATAAGTTAGAAGGTTGAATCAGAATCAGAAAACGTTTTTTTTTTTTTTTATCCTGGTGGATATTTCTTATGCTACAACTGTATAGACACGGAGACGAGAATAGTACAATATCAAATCTAAATATAAATCAAATACCCAATACAAAATACAATATGCTATATACACTAATACTGGGGTATAAATACTATAGATAAATAACTTACAGTTAAGTGAATTACTAGTAACACACATAGTGGTTAGGAGTCTGTTATTGCTGTAGTAGAGATCAGCAGTAAATCAGTAATATTGATACAAGCAGTGATATTTCACGTGGTACGACTATAGCATATAATAACATAATCCACACAATGATGATTAAAAAAAAGCCTGATATTGCACATGGTAGACTAATTCACATAATATGATAATGCACATAATTATAATGATTTAAACCCAATAGGAAATTTCACAACAGAGTAGCACCAGGTTGTTGCACAGATTATTGTGTGGGTGTGTGATAGGGGGAGGAGTCTCACTGCACTAAATTAAGTGAACCAGGCCTAATTCAGTTCTCTTTTTCCATGCTGTAGACATACTGATATCATAATACGCTCCAAAATCCATATTGACTGATATTAAAAATAATGTTATATTGGCCAGCTCTACTTCCCTGTAACAGTAGCTGATATTTTTCATTTATTTCTACTATTTTTTTGTTTTTTCTTTCTAAAATAGTTTATTTTTGCCATGTAAAATGCTTAAGTATTGCGACTTTGCTCCATCACCCTCCTTTACTCCCATATTCTGGAACTGAACATGTTTTTGTCCACGTGGTATAAATAAGACAGTTTATTTACAGGAGACCGTTTTAGTATGTGCAAAGTAAAAAAATGGAACTGACTTTATTTACAGTGAGGAAGTGGATGTAAGTGCTTGACTGCATATTCTTTGATGAGACATCTTGATATTTGTGATGCACAGACATCAGCAGATGCTCAGAATCTTTCCTGTTGATTCTCCTCTGGGACAGAACTTCCGCCATCCTCTGCTCCTTTAGTGTTTTTTTTTTTTTTTATTGTTATCTGAAAATTGGCCTTGGCCTTTGCTTTTCATATTCCTGAAGGCTTGAAACAGATGAGCTTTGTGCTTAAGTTGTGTGCTGTGTGATTCCTGACCAGTCCCAGTTATTTCTGTGTTTTGGTGTGTCGGCCTGCATGTAAGTAAGTCGGTCAGTCAGTCATTGTATCGGTATGGAAGTCTGTGGGTGAGTCAGTCTGTGAGTTGGTATGGAAGTCTGAGTCCATACCAACTGGTATGGAAGTCTGTGCGAGTCAGTCTGAGTCGGTATGGAAGTCTGGGTGAGTCATTGTGTTGGTATGGAAGTCTGTGGGTGAGTCAGTCTGTGGGTGAGTCAGTCTGTGTGTCCGTATGGAAGTCTGTGGGTGAGTCAGTCTGTGTGTCCGTATGGAAGTCT
>JBBPCY010072619.1:0-10894 GCA_037974405.1 Brachyalestes nurse
TTACTGCATAATTCCATGTGTTCCTTCATCATTTTGTTTGTTTTCAATATTAATCTACAATGTAGAAAATAATAAAACTAAGAAAAAACACTGAATGAGAAGGAGTGTCCAAACTTTTGACTGCTAGTGTAGAATGACCAAAAATGTTTATGTTAAATGTCATTATCTCAGTGCTAAAATACTAACTGAACCCCTGTAGGAGTGCTCTCAGAAAAGAGCATTATCACTGAGGTATGTTTTGATATTTGTGGCCAGAAATTAAAGCTTAGCTCTAGTATTAACAGGGTAAAAAATATTTTGAAAAGGACTGAAGGCTGGTGTGCTCGATAAATTAGCCAGTAACTGTCCATGGTATATGTCTTTTTAATGACCTGTGATGTTGTTCAGATTTCTAGAAGTACTGGGTATAACCATCATACACTCATCAAGGAGCTGTTTGTTTCAAGTGAAAAGCACAGTAAAAATAAACCCACCGAAAAGCACATAAGGATTGTTATTCAGGGGAAGTTCAGCAGACACTGTTGTGTCGCAAGAGACTATAAACTGACCTCTTTCTGTGTCCTTAGCAAACATTGCACTTGCTCACAGCAACACGTCACAGGAGGACGGCAGGGTTTTGGTCAGCGCTGGCCGTTTGACCCGAGTGGAGCGGAGTGGAGTGGGTGGCAGAGAGAGGGGTGGGATGGCTACATTTCTGTGGTTTTGAGTGAAAGAAGGCACCGTTTCCTCTCTACCTTACTGGAAACCTCACAGCTGCTGGAGTTAAATTTCACACGACAGGTTTCAATGGAGCCTCTATTTGGGCTTAAAACGTGAATTCTGTTTGCTTTTCCTTTCATTTTTCCATCAAGGGGAGAAAAACATGCACAAATTACCTCATCAGAACATGGAATGTCATTTTTACTTTAATCCAAGAAAATAAAAAAAATTGGAAGTCTGGAATTTTAAGTTGTCGCGTCCCCAGTAGCTCGATCTCCCTGTCACCCTGGAACAGTGAACACTAGCACAATCATCCTCGAAGAAACCTGACCACATTTATTCAAACAGCCACTTAAACAATGTCACTGAACGGCTCAACACGCTTGGAGGAGAACACTAACAGTTAATTCCGTCATGTCAGCTAAGAGATGACCAAGGTGGCAGGTACCAGGCTAAGTGGTGGAGGGGGGAAGGGTGGTTCATCCTACCCGCCCAGAAAGAGACAGAGAGGCCAATCATAGACATCAGAGACTGAACTTACGATCTGTGGTTACACTGAGGGTCACTGTATGGATACTGATGTGGTAGTGAATGTTTACATTCAAAAACATACATTTGAAGTTGAATTTCTGTTATTAAGAAGATAATCATATTTATTATATTAGACAATGTGTGTTGTTGCTTTTTCCTGGAGGCATTCATGTTAAACCATGGGATTTGTGTAAAAACAATACCAGACTTACATCAGTAGTCACATTTAGCCTATTTTCTGCCCATTTAGCCCAAATGTAACCAATAATCCAAGACATGTTTGGTTTATGAGGCTAATGTAGCTAACAACAAAAGCTTAAAAATGACCGGTTCTAGTTGCATTCCTAATTGCATGTCTAAATTTGTCTAAATAGGCACGCATGAAATGGAGGGGTCAAACTATGGGGGCTATGAAACAATAACTACAATAATTAGACTACATACTTTTCAGATCCACTCTTCAAAAAGTCACAAAAGGCTCTTTGTGTGATGCCACAGAACTATTTTTGGATCCGACATAACCTTTCAACTGATGGTTCTTTGGAGAATCGTTTTTCATTTGAAGCGTGTGACATGTTGAAAATCTTTCTAAAATTTCACGCAGACTCATCATTAGCCTCTCAGTATGACTCATCCACTACTGACCTCTATTATGTGCAATAACATACACAGTATGGAACTCCTATCCACTATTTGTGTTACTAGTGATTCATTTAACTGTAGGTTACTTGTCTATAGTATCAATACCCAGCTTTGTGTACTTAGCATAGTGTATTTTAAGTATATGAATTTTTTACATTTGTTTTTATTTAGGTTTTTAATTCTTGTCACTGTGTGTCTGTGCAGTCATAAAACTTTCTTCCAGGATATATAAAGTTTTCTGCTTCTGATGACACAAAACACATTTTTTTAGGCACTGTTAGGTTCGATCTGGGTCGAAAGCCTCTGCCTTCAACTAAGTCACCCCTGCAGGCCATTGCCAGTGAAGAAAGCATCCAGAAAATTACATATTGTTGCTAAGATGTTGTCTTCGATTTAATGTTTTAAAAAATAATAATTGACAAATTCAGAGCATATCCTATTCAGTGTTCTAGAAATGAAAAAGTGCTCCTGCCTGAAATATACTGTAGACCCAGCATTATCAAGATGACCCTTCTAATTGGTATATTCATCTTCTGTAAGTTGCAGTTGTACTTTACCATTTTAATGTTATGCTCTGTGGTAGTCCAGCATCAAACATAAGGACACCATGCTCAACAACTGGAAAAAAGAGTATAAAGCCTTCCAGGACTGGACTGTAGAGTCCTCAGGAGTGATGGGTCCCCCTTTTGAGTCTTGGTTCCTCCCGAGGTTTCTTCCTTCCAATTTTAGCGAGTTTTTCCTCGCCTTGGTCCCTTAGCTTACTCACTCGGGGCTTAAACCCGGACTCTGTAAAGCTGCTTTGTAACAATATCAGTCATTTAAAAAAAAACTATATAAATCAAATTAAATTGAAAAATGTAATTGAATTGAGTCTATCGGATGAGTTAGAGTGGAGTCTTGGGACCCAGAGGAAATCATCCAGCATCAGTATCTGGCCTCAAGGCTGAATCCAGTAAAATCCTCACAACAGTGTTCAACATCTACAGCATTCCCAGAAGAGCTGAGGCTGTCATTGCAAAGGAGGGTTCCATTAGCACCCCTGATTTCAGGAGAAACACACATTTACCTCAGAGGAATTTCTCACAGTCTTGGCTTAGTTTTCACTGTGACATACCCCATTAACTGTGGGACCTTATACAGCCAGGTGTAAGACTTTCTTAATTATGGCTTATGAATTCAATTTGCCACTGGTGGGGTCCAAACAAGTTGTAGAAGCTTCTCAAGGAAGTGCCTCCTACTGAAAGGAGTGTCGGTCCAAAGTGTCTGAGTGTCTATGTAAATGGGACATTTTGTTTTTAACAAACTAGCAGGACACTGGAAATGCCTGTTTATACTGTGTCATGGTAGAGTATTGTGTGTAGACTGATTATAGAAAACATGGATTTAATCAATTTCAGGATGAGCTTTGGGCATAAAATGAGGACACCTTGAAGGGGTCTGAAAACTTTCTGTCTTTCTGATACTGTGTGACTTACTGTCAAAAATATGAACAAAATTCTGGTAACATATACAGCATGTTTAAGTTGTCCTGAGGTCCATTTTCATACATATCAGTTGATGTAAGTGGAAAGTTGAATCAATTTGACCTCTAGCCAAACCTCTCGTTAATGAAGGCCTAAGTGAGTGTGCCGACTGGGGCTGAGCTCCAGATCTCTGAGACACAGCATGATGAAACAGCATGAGAACTGCTGCAACTTTCAGAGGAATGAAGAAGTGAAGGGGCTGGATGGCAATGAACAAGGGACGTGAGCTCTTAACGTAAACCTCTCCCTGTCTCTGTCTCTCTCTCTCCCTGTCTCTCTCTCTCTTTCTCTCTCTCTCTCTGTCTCTCTCCCATACACACGGCGGGATTCCCCCAACACTACGTTGGCAGGGTCTGGCCCCGAGCCGCCTTACCGCGTCTGCATAATGTCTACGGTGAGGATTTAAAATGAAATAAGGCCGGAGAAACGAGGTTTACTTTGGAGCACTCTGCATTGAGCTACACATCCTTATTGTGCAATGTGACACATTTTCCAGTTTTGTGGATGACTAAGTGACCCCTGTCATATTTCTGTGTAAAACAAACTCTCTCTCTCTCTCTGCTAATACTGTCTTGTTTCATGACCTCGTATTTCCACTCCGCTCTTTACCAATGAGTCCTTAACGTTTTAGCTCACGTCTTCATTTCAACTGTTATTTTTTTTGTCGCTGAAGTGTGTGAAAGGCTCTCTACACATTAGGTGCTGTGTTGCAAATGAAAAAAATGAAATGAAAAAAATTTAATGAAAAAAATGAAAAATGATGGTGCAAGTAAAAAATCTTTGGTCAGTCTACATTTGAAGCTTTGAACAGATTTAATCTTGTTTGTTGCAGTTTTACAGTGATTCTTTTTTAGTAAAGAGCCTTTGCATAGGCTTACTTTCCTAACAATTCACTTAAACTTGGTTAAACTACATGTCGCATTCACAGCCAGTGACGAGAACTAACTACTAGCTTTGACAAGGCCCAAAGTGTTTAGAAAAATGGGCTTCGGACACTGGAAATCCAATCATGACTGATTACACTATCACCTTCTACTCATGTAGTTAATCTAAAGATGTTCCTCAGTCCAACTCCTGAGGGTCTAAGCAATGAGAGAGCTAAATTGACTGTATCTAGATATTTCTGTTTTTAGATCATTTTGATTCAGTTTATAATTGGCATCAAGATGTGTCTTGGGTGATCTGATCAGAAGGGACATCCCAAAAGCATAGCAACTTACACTTTTTGTAACACACCTCCAGCAACCACAGATTGATTCTTACATCATTTCTACTGGTTGATGAGTTCCCTTTGTTTTGAGACCGAAATGTTCCTTTTCCGCTTGCTTACTTAACTTGTATAGCAGACAGTTTAAAGTAAAGAGGCCCCTTATAGTCACACGTGAACACACCACAGCACACAGTGTGAACAGTGTGAAATTGTTCTCTGCCTTTGACCCATTCACCAAGTGAAACAGCGCCTTGTGTTTGGTTGTTGGGGAAAAAAGCTCTTAAGCCTTAAAGCTCCTAAGGAAATCGTCTGCACCAGGTTTGGACATTGTATGGGCGATCTTTATGGGCCTTCAACCTTGTCTTTACTACGGCCTGGCTTCTACAGAGACAAGTAAAGACTTAAGGGGTTTTGCCCCTTAGGTGCTTGATTGAGCATAAGTTCTCTAAAAATCAAATCTTTTGGCAGTAATTACAGCAATCACTGACGTACTGAAATGCTCAGGCATCTTGGCAAGGGTTGTGGAGACAATAGGCCATCTCTCCAGGCCTGCGCAGCTATGATTAGCAATTAGCAATTAGTAGCCTCTGTCTGAAATTGCAAAGCCATTCTGTAACATTTGATTGAAAACAACTGTAGGAGTAGACAGCACGTTGCCCGTGAACCCGTTGTTTTTTTTGGAGTCCCATGAGCTGTTATTATGACCGGCCCTCAGTGGCCCATGCTGCCCCCAACCTGTCGACTATAGTGGAGCGCAAGGAAGGCCTTTCGCTAAACAGCCGCACACAGATAGAGTTTGGCATGCTAATTCACAGGAATTTGGGCTGTAATTACTGTCAGGCTTTGGGAGCTGGCGTTCCCGCGAAGGTGTGGGCTTCGCTTTCTGCCCCCAGGGACGAGCGAAGAAATGTGTGACCTTTTCCAGAGTTATTCACTCTGAGGCTCTGGCTTTGGAGAGTTGGAATCCTGCCTTAGGACTGCAAAGAGACCAGAGCTTCGACAGAGAGAGGAGGGAGAGAGTAAACGAGTGTGGTAGGCAACGGCAGAGTGAGGCAGTGAGTGAGTGACTGACAGACTGATTGACTGACTGACTGGAATAAGTGATTGAGTGGCTTTTATGGTGTGAAATATCACTACTTCTGTCAATATTACCAATCTACTACCGATCTCTATTATGTACAATAGCATACTCCGAACCACTATTTGTGTTTTTAGTAAATCACTGAACAGTACGGTACGTATTGATACCCAGCATTTGTGTATACAGCATACTGTATTACACATTCTATGTGTCTTTGCAGTCATAAAATGAGCAATTTCCTCCAGGATCAATAAAGTTTTCTGATTCTGATTCTGACAGACAGTCAGGATGATTTGCATGAGTGACTGCCTGACTGACAGACTGGACTGAATGATTGAGTGACTACCAGACTGACTGTATGACTGACAGACAGGACTGAATGATTGAGTGACTGCCTCACTGACTGTATGACTGACAGACTGACTGATTTAATGGAGCAAATGACTGACTGGAATGAATGAGTGACAGCATTAGTGTGAGTGACTGATTGAATGAAAGAGTGGATGACTGACTAGTGAACTGAATGAGTGAGTAGTGAGAGAGTGAGTAATAGTGAGAGAGGAAGTTAGTGAGTGAGTGAGCAAGTTAGTGAGTGAGTGATTGAGTTTACAGGCAAGTGAGTGAAAGAGTGAGTTATAGTGAGAGAGTGATTTACAGTGAGAGAGTGTGTGAATGATTAATAGTGAGAGTGAATTAGTAATAGTGAAAGAGTGAGTGATTGAGTTTACAGGCAAGTGAATGAGAGAGTGAGTTATAGTGAGAGAGTGAGTGAGTGAGTGAGTGATTAATAGTGAGAGTGCACAAGTAATAGTGTGAGAGTGAGTGAGTAATAGTGAGAGAGTAAATGAGTAATAGTGAGAGAGTGAGTAATAGTGAGTGAGTGAATGAGTGATTAATTGGGAGAAAGTGAGTGAGTAATAGTGAGAGAGTGAGTGATTGAGTAATAGTGAGAGAGTGAATGAATAATAGTGAGAGAGTGAGTAATAGTGAGTGAGTAGTGAGAAATGGAGAGAGTGAATGAGTGAGTAATAGTGAGTAAAAGGGTAGTAGTGAGAAATACAGAGTGAATGAGTGAGTAATAGTGAGTGAGTGAGTTGGAGTGATAGAGCGAGTGAGAGCGTGAGTGAATGAGTGAGTAATAGTGAGAGAGTAAGTGATTGAGTAATAGTGAGAGAGTGAATGAGTAATAGTGAGAGAGTGAGTAATAGTGAATGAGTAGTGAGAAATGGAGAGAGTGAATGAGTGAGTAATAGTGAGTGAGTGAGTTGGAGTGATAGAGCGAGTGAGAGAGTGAGTAATAGTGAGATAGTAAAGTGAGTAAAAGTGAGAGAATGAGTAAGAGAGTGAATGAGTGAGAATGAGTGAGTAAGTAATAGTGAGAGTGAGAGACTGAATGAGGGAATGTGCTAGAGAGTGAGGGAATGAGAGAGTGAGTGACTGAGTGAGAGAGTAAAAAGTCGGTGGTAGAGAGTGAATGCTGGAGTCTGGAGAGCTTCATACACTGAACTGAATGTGTTTGTTCACGGCTGGGCAGAAATTATTCTCACAACCTCATCCGGTAATGAGAGAAGAGGCTTGAAAATGTCACAGTTGTTTGTTTTACATCTCTGCAGTTTAAAGCTTTGGATTTACTGTAAAACTCTCAGTGGAAAGAGTTCGCTGAGCAGGACAGATGAGAGGAAACGTGGGTGGGGGGCTGTTGAAAGGGTCATTTTTTAAAAAGTAAAAAAATGAAATATGAACAGGCTGGTACTCAGACAGAAGGAGGGGTAAAAGAGAGAAATAAGAGAAATAGAGGGATAGAGAGAGAGAGACAGAGAGAGACAGAGGGAGTGAGTGAGAGACAGAGAGAGAGAGACAGAGAGAGAGAGAGAGACAGCCAGAGAGAGAAATGAAGGAAGGGAGAAACCAGTTTTTCATTTTCTTTTTTTTATTCCCCCCTGAGCCGTTTTAAAATCCGGAATGATCGGGCTTAAGGAACACCTGGACTTTATGGCCTGGTGTGACAAGAGGTGTAAAACATAAACTTCAAGATTTGCCAGTAATAAAAAACGCCTTTCACTGTTCCATGTTTGCTGAAGACGATGCTAAGCTCAACCCTATTGCAGCTTCATACCCTGTTCATAATATAGTCCACAGTCATGAGTGCACAGTTCTCTTTAGCCAGTTTGACTGGACCATTTTCTGGATTTGTGGTACTAAATTAGGCCTTTTTGTATCACATGCCAAAACCGGAATGAGATCTAGGTGTAACTGATGGGTGATCTATGTTTTTATTGTTCAATACGTTATTATTATAGATTTACCCCGAGTTTAAATTCCTGCCAGGACTCGACACGATGGTATTCACATTACTAATATTTTGAAAGAGCTCTGCTTCTACTTACCAGC
The DNA here is from genome assembly GCA_037974405.1 of Brachyalestes nurse. Lineage (NCBI taxonomy): Eukaryota > Metazoa > Chordata > Actinopteri > Characiformes > Alestidae > Brachyalestes > Brachyalestes nurse. The sequence continues at coordinate 8,078 of JBBPCY010072619.1, forward strand.
TAAGACTCCCCAATCACATAATACCACCAACACTGGGAAGGTGAAGGCCACTACCATTCTGTGCTTATGTTCAGATTGGTATATCTTCTTGGGTGTCAATATGGATTAACGTGCTTATGTGGATGACTTTCAAGCTCAAAATGTCAGTAAACTTGATCAGTCGCGTCACAAATTCAAACCTGGCAACCCTGTTATGATGCGCTTATAGTGGTTAAACTATATAAATGGACAGTCCACACACTCTAGAGGCTCGGCTTCTCTAGCTGAAAGCAGGGTTGTGTAAAGTCTGTTATTTTAATCCAAGCATTACTTTAAGCATTTTAAGCACACAGTTCGCCTTCATAAACTGTTAATGTGGATTCCTTTCTTCCCCACACAGTCCAATAACTAACGTAAAACTGTCTCTGTAGTGCAATGGTCCAACCGGATGAGTTACGTCTCATCTCCCTCAGACTTTTTCCCATTCATCCTGGCCGGAAAACGATTAATTAACGTGGAGGTGATGAGCACACTCTCGGACGGACCTGAATAATGAGCCACAGTGATTCAGGTCTGAGTGTTCAGCTCAGCGGATGGAAAACTACAGCATGAAAGGTCTGGAGGGTTAGAGGGGAGTTCAGTGGTGATGATCAATATCGAATATTACTTTTATTGTCATTCTGGGGAACTGTTTCGATATTACTGTCAGTACATAATTACATTCCACTGATATTTTAAAATGTTCCACAGTATTTAACAAAAAACTGTTTAATTCTAAAGGATAAATAGAGGTTGGATACAAAATGAATTACCTAAATAAGTAACAGGTCACAAATGTCCCAAGTAAACCTCAATTGGAATAAAAACACAAAACAAAATAATAACAATAAGAATATGAGCCCTTAATCCCCTAATGACAGTAACACTGAGAATATAATTTTACTAAAATTATACTAAAAACATTACACTATATTTACTACTAATTGTTATTCTATTCAAATGCATTATACACTAGATATTTACTACAACTACTACTACTACTACTACTACTACTACTACTACTAATAATAATAATAATAATAATAATAATAATAATAATAATGATAATAATTAAACTACAGTTTCATTGTTTTGAAATAAAAACAGGCTGTTTTGAAATGATTGGTTTTGTGCTGTCACATAAACCATTGTGTTTGCCTATATCCACCCATGCTGTAATGACAGAAGTCATGCTTAATTAAAAATAATTAATTAAGATATTCTTAATAGTATTTGTTACATAGTTAAAATTCATACAGGCACATTATCTGGAAAATCGTTTAGGTAAGACAAGATACAACTGAGGAAGGAAATCATCCCTGTGTGATGCCACAAACACTTTTTGTCCCCTAAAGAACCTTCCAGTTGATGGTTCTACAAAGAATTCTCATTGTAAATGAGATGTGTGAGTGTGAAGAACATGTATAAAGTATATAATTCTGTATTAATCAGAGTTTCTTATATATCTAAGCCAAGAACCATTGTTTTTGGAAAGGAACCGTTATTCCTAGGAGTTGACTTGCTTTAATAAATGCGTCTCTGGACACTGTGGTCTCGTTCTCCGAGCCGGGCTGATATTGACGAGGCTTGCTCTGGAGTGTTCTGTATAAAGAGAGAATAAATAAGCTGATTCAGATGCAGAAAGGGAGGAGGACTGTTTGAACAGCTGGCCGATTTTAATAATGTGCATCAAAGACCCTTTTAATAATATTAATCAGCAATGTCACATGAACTCAAATATTTTTAGGGGGGTTAAAAACACAAGACGGCAGCCCATTGCAAGGCAGTTAAGGTTGGAAAAGTTCTTTGTTTTCAGTCTCGCATTAAAATATACTTCCAGTATGCAGGTCTTGAGTGGACCACCTGTCCTTCTTGGCTAATTTGTCTTTTGTATTTATGATTTAAGATGGTAGTATCACACAAAAATGCTGGTTATAGATAGTAAAATGTGCACGGTTAGAATATAGTACATAATAAATCACATGATAATATAGTACACACTGTAAAATGTAGAATGCTGTATGTAACACGTTCATATGTATAGTGTATGATAACAGAGACACACTAGATCTTCTGCTTTAAGATCTTTTTCACTGTTATTTGTAAGGATCAGAAAGCGAGTGCAGTATAACAATAGGATCAAATTAGCCCATATTATTTACTTTAAGTACAGACGTTTCACTCAATTCTCTTGCCTACATTTCTTCTGTGGACAAAATGAAGAAATTGTTGTGTCGTGCACTAAACGCAGAAAGTTTTGTGTGGCATATGATTGTCTATCGGGTGACCAGTGACAGTGCTACATCTAGATAGATCTTGAAATAATTAAACCAATGCTTGTTTTCTGAACAAGCTGACTTAATCCATGGCACCTGGTGTATAGTTTAAGATTAAAGTACATAATGTATTGTGTGAGAGTCTAGTACATAGCGTATAATTTAATAGTGCATTATGTTGTGTATACTTTAGAAATTCAGTAGAAAAAGCATAGTGTGCACAAAGAATACAGTGTGTAATGGATTGCATAATGTATAGTGTAAAATATATATAGTGTATATGGCATATAAAGCATTTTAACATATAATTAATATTGTAGGGATATACTATGTAGTGGATAGGAATATTAAGGTCAACAAAATATGATAATGTGGATTGTAGTCCATAATGTACAGATTAAGAATATAGTGCATAATATAGGAATATTATATATTGTGCACAGTTTAGGAATATTAATAGCACATCAGTGTTGTAATGTGTGTGTGTGTGTGTGTGTGTGTGTGTGTGTGTGTGTGTGTGTGT
>JBBPCY010072620.1:5000-10893 GCA_037974405.1 Brachyalestes nurse
GTGCATATATAGGTTTGGTTTTGCTACCTGCAGTTAAGTGAGATGCATGTGGGATGTACCCGGCTCTACTGTGAGCTCTGGCGGAAATGTCGGAAATATGTTGAAAAACGTCAGGAATGTTATGAAAGGCAATAACCAGGACGGAAGGCCCTGAAGCAACAAATATGATGAAAGAGAGAAAAGAAGGGAAAAGGATCAAATTTAAGGGGGGATACAATTCAAAGTCTGGTAAAAAAAAAATACCAAGTACTGTGCATTAAATATAATACTAATTGGACACAAAAATGCAATCTCCACTCCTCTTCTCGTAACTCCTCCTACCTCCACTCCTCACTGTCCATTGCTAGTCTCTAATCCTACATCCCGGGCATGGCCTATGTGATTTTAGCCTCTATTCAGCTCATTGTCCTGGTGTGGCTCAGAGGTGCTCTATTTACACAAAGCCTCCAGGACCCGCAGACGCCCCCGGGGGATTTAATGAGTTAGCACTGACCCGCCGCGTTTGTCTTTCTGCGTGGTTTACCCAATCAAGAGGCCCCACTGAGCTCTGACATTCTAGGATGCAGGAAGTCAAATGTGATGCTAATATGTGTGGGTAGGTGTGAGTGAGTGTGCGCACTTATATGTTGGTGTATGTGTGTGGGTGTTGGCTGGGAAGAGGGTTTTAATGGGTGACCAGAGATGACAAGGTCATGCTGTGTGCGTCTGCGTGTGTTCCCAGACACCTCTTGTCCAACAAACCTACCTCAACTACCTCAATTCGACCTTTCTTTCTCTCTCTCTCTCTCTCTTTCTCCGTCTAATCAATGTAGTTTGCCAAACTTTTACCTTTAGAAAGCTCTTTCTTATTCTAAGATAGTGGACTGAACCAAGGACAATGGTCTGAGCTGTATAAAAAAACTAATCTGTTCATGGTTTCTATGCCACAGCAATATAATTGGTCTTTATAATGATGCAGATCTTCATTTATCCATGTGTAAGATTCTCACCATCCTTCTGCTTAAATAGGTTGTATTATGCTTATTAAATATTTAATCATGTTAGGTAGAAACCTGTGTCCTTGGCCAAGTCCATCATCGATCCAAGTGTTAACATTACTGTTAATGTTATTGAAGGTATCTGGAATAGTCTTACCAATTTTGGCCAGGATCATTGTGTAATAAGTGTGCTTGGACCTGTTCATACTCTGTATTAACCACGTTAATCTGTCTCAACTGATCTAACCATACACCAATCAGCCATTAAAAACACATGGCTTGAATTGTGTACGTCCCCTTCAAGCCACCAAAACAAGTTTGGTCCATTGAAGCATGGACTGCACAAGACCTCTAAAGTAATCCTGGAGTATCTGGCTCCAGGTAAGTTGCAAGGTTGGACTTCCATGGACAGGACTAGCTTGACCCATACATCTCAGAGATGCTCAGTTGGACTGAGATCTTTAACACCTTGAACTTTTGTTATGTTCCACAAACCATTCCTGAACAATTTGAACCTAAAATGATTCAAATTTTGATTATCCTAAGATAAGATAAACCAAAAAAGTGTCAGCACAAGGGCTGAAGGCAACTGGCCTGTTCTAAAACTGCTGTTGTAAAACTGTTTCTGTGGCTCTGCAGACCAGGCCGGCAGTCCATTGTTCCCCAAGTGCAAGAGTAAGCCTTGGCGCCCATGTCCCTGGTACAGGTTCACTGTCTGTTTATCCTCGGACCACTTTTGGTAGGTACTAACCAATGCAGAACAGGAACACCCCACAAGAGGGAGTGCTCTTACCCTGTCATCTAGCCATCACTGACCCTTGTCAATGTCGGCCAGATCCTTACAATCACCCATCATGAAATGGGATCAAGAGCTGTCTGTATACTTGCTGCCTGGTATATCCTACAGTTGTAGTTGTAACAAGATAAATAATGTTTTTCACTTCACCTACCAGTGATTGGTGCAAGTGTGTAGGCCATTTACCTGGCATGTCCTTAGAATTGTTCTGTGAAATTTCAAAATTACATGTTGAAAATATAAACTGAAAATATATTTTGTGTCTAAATGTTGTTGTTTTTTTAGTTTAGAAGCTGTGGCTATATGTTGCTAACAACCACTAGAACACAGTTGTCACCCAAATAGCCCAAAACATTTCTTTACAAATAAATCACCACTTAAACTGCATGCAACTCTTCACCTCTTAGTGTGGTGCAGACTAATCACTGTCCTTTAGGGCACAGACTTCTCTTGAGCTATAAAAATGAACAAAATCTCACCACTACAGGCAGTCATTTCAAACAAGTCTTAATAAAATCTATTGTCTGTGTGCACGGTAAAATCCAATATTTGTTTCTCTTCCCTCAAGCATATACATATGTGCAAAAAGTGAGTGAAGAAATTTACACACGCTTCTGATTTACATTTTCTGCTTGATTTACCAAAGTAACTCACAGTGGCTGTTTTATTTGGCAGTTTCCCATACTGTTTAAAACCTGGTGTAAAGTTGTGTTTTTGTCCCAAAAATGTTATTGAAAATCTTCCTCTATTAACGGCTGCAGACACAGCAGTTAGGCCTTGTTCACATGGGCGTCAGTGGGGCCAGGTGAGCGCGGACTGATCGGCGACCGTTTTTCTGCTCATTGGAGTAAATCACACAGGTGTTCAACACCGGCGCTCGGTCGGCTGCACGTTCATGTGGCGTCAAAAAAACGCTGCATGCAATGTTTTCTTGGCACCAAGTTCTGCCGAAATCCGGAGGAATGCGAAGAAAACGCCGGTACTGCGTTTACATGGCGTCCGGTTGACGTTCTGGAGGACCGAATATGTCCCATGATTCAATTGTTCCAGGAACCGCGACAAATCAAGTTTTAAAGGAAAATGTAAAACTACATATCCCTACACGTACACAATCTGGACATAATGATTACTGCCCCCCACAGGTGAATACACGAAACTACACATTGGGCTGCAGGCTGGAGTTAAACAGCGTCAGACGAACACCCGTGTAACGCCAATCAAGCGCAGATACAAAACGCTACAAAAACGCCTATGGCGTTCAGAGTGCATTCATTTATCCAAGATTCAAACATCCGTCTGAACGAGGCCTTACAGTGGACATAAACCTATAACATATGCTGAATAAATGTTAACCTTCAGGAACTCTTAGGATTCCTATATGAGAACACACAGTACAGAATATGCTGTAATGCAAACACAATATACATGCATATATTGTTTCACAAATCCTATGATCTTAGCTGGAGAAGAATAATTCACCTGCAGAATGTTTTGCTTGAAAAGAACATAATTTATTAATAATCTCTGAATGTTCATTTTGTGTTGACCATGCAGCTCACAAGTGGGCACTCAGGGGACATGAATATGCATGGTTTGTGTAGAAAAAGTTGCCTTAGTAAATTGGCCTGAAGGATGTGTTGTAATTGGCATTAAAGTCTTGGAGTGATACTAATTTTCCATACCAATACTGACTACTGATACCAAGATTTAGGGTTAGTTATCTCCATAGGAACATCTCTTTTTCTCCCTCACTCTCCGGTGTTGACCAGAGGAGGATGGGTTCTCGTTTTGAGTTTTGATCCCTCCCAAGGTTTCTTCCTCCAGCTTTAGGGAGTTTTTGCCCATCTTGACACTTCTGGCTTGTTCACTGGGTGCTTGGACCCGGGTTCTGTAAAGCTTCAGCTGTGAGAATTCTATATAAATAAAGATCAATTAACTAGAATTTCATTGTTTTTTCTCTCTGATAATAGCTTGTTTAACTTTATGCTTGTCATGTGCAGATCAATATCTGCCTGGCATTTTTTAATGCATTCCACTTACTTGCTCCAGTCGCCAACTCGAGCAAGTCCATTACTACGGCTATAACAAAATGAGAAGACAATAGTGAGTTTTGGGGTGAGATGCAAACCATGGGTGCTCTGAAACCACGCAACAAATGGCGAACACATAGAGCAATAATAGTGAACTGAAATATCACTTTCTTTCAGCTGAAGTCTCCTGCTGCGATCACGATTTAGGACTTTTTTCGTGCTAGGAGAACGCTTCACTAACCTATGTATTTTAGCAGAGCTGCCAACTCTCACGTGATGAGCGTGAGACACACGCATCTGACTGTCTTCACACTCTCTCTCGCCACACCTCCCATTTCTCACGCAGAAAATCTGTTTTCTCTATCGGATCCAGGCTGCCCATTGTACACCACCCTCAACGGTAGGTGGCAAACCTAATGCAACCCCCCAGTTGTAGGCTTGGCAGCTGAAGCCGCAACCCATCATCAAACCAAACCAACCCACCCCATACCACTCCAAACCCCAAACCGCCCCTGCTCAACGCTCGGCCACACACCCCAAACATCTCACGCGAAGGTTTTTGGAATAGTTGGCTGCCCTGTTTTAATGTTAAGGTTAGGTTTCGGGTTATGGTTAGGGTAAGGGACTTTCCCTGTCTCACCCACATTTCAACCTGTTTGAACCGCTTTACAAACAAATACGATAAGGAATAAACTCATTATTTCTCTCCTACTGTCCCTCACTGTTCCCCCTGCCGAAAATACAGAGTAGTGAAATGCTGTCCTCCACGAAAAAGTGAAGCATTGTCCTAGCACGAAAAAAGCCCTAAATCATGATCGTAGCACATATTTTGATTAAATTGAATTTTGTGATGGCTGCACGAAAACTCGTGAGACCAGGCTGAGGGGCAGCAGGTAAGAGTTACTTCGTGAGATGACATGTTGCGTTAGTTGCTAAGTAACAGACATAAAGGTCGATCATTGATGTTAGATTGCTTATTTAGGATTCCTAACTCAAGATAAGATTTCTAAATTCAGTTAGGATTTGCTTCTGTAATACCAAACTCAAAAAAAGTCTATCTTAAATCGTCCTATCTTAACTTTATGCTTAAGTTAGGAAGTTTCCGTAACACGGCATTAATTTATAAGGTTAAAAAAAGAAAAAAGGTTAGATATGTTTTCTTTTATATATTTAGAAATATTGTTAATTATGTACTGTTGAAATAAACATTACTATTATGTGTTTGTAAGATATGCACAATAAAATACTTTTTATATTTTGTAGTGATGTAACACTAACTATGAGGAGATGAAGAGCAGGAGAGAGAAGATACATCAGAATGTGAGGCAGCAACAGCAGAACATGGATTTGAAGTAGGCAGGAAAATCAAGCTGCCCAGGGTTCGGCAAGGTGCTGAGTTTGTTTTGCGGCGTGCGCCGGGAATGAAGGGTGGTTTGTTTCACCAAAAATATTGACCAGGAGCCGCTACTGTATATATATATATATATATATTAGGGCTGTAACGGTACATGTATTCGTACCGAGCCGTCACGGTTTGGTACATGATGTCGTACGGAGAACACATGTGCTGCATCCGAAATCGCATACTACTTGAGTAGTATGAATTTTGAATTTGAATTTGAACGTACTGCTCTGTAGTATGAATGAGAGTAGTATGAATGGAGTTCGGACATACTACATCCGCTGTGTTGATGTTGTCATGTGTCGTCACAACAGCGCAAACATTTAAAGATTTTTTAAACAAATTTTACCTTTACAGAGGGCATTTGTGTAATTTAACCACAATGAACAACGTTTTCCTTAAGGTACTTACACTTGGAAAGAGCCACGTCTCCGTTTTCCATTTTTCGAATATGACGCCGCCTCTTCCACTGCCTTATGGAATAGTGAAGTGTCCAACGAATGCCTACTACAAAAAACGGCCGGAAGCAGTAGGTCATCCGGGTACTTCTCAGGCCTGTATGGTAGAGTGGCCAGACGGAAGCCACTCCTTAGTAAAAGGCACATGGCAGGCCGCCTGGAGTTTGCCAAAAGGCACCTGAAGGACTCTCAGACCATGAGAAACAAAATTCTCTGGTCTGATGAGACAA
>JBBPCY010072621.1:0-10893 GCA_037974405.1 Brachyalestes nurse
GTTCAGTCTCGCGAGAGTGAACGTCACTCACGGTTGCGTTCATAATTTGTAAACCGACTCGTTCAGTTCAGCGTTCACGAAAAATTGGAACGTGTTCAATGAACGCACGTTCGGCTCATCAGTACTATGTGTGGTATTACTTTTATTGCCATTTCGCTTTACCGTGGCAACGCTACACGCCAACAAAATGGCAGAAAGGCCATAGAGAATGAATAGGGCTCAACTTTCGGATCGTCATGCTCGGACACACTTTGTCCGAAACCCACCAAACTTCATGTGATACATCAAGTCAACTTCCCTGACAGACCAATGCGCTCTGTGATGACCTGCTCTCGTCTTTTCTTTGTCTTTCACTTACCCCTTTTTTCCCCATTCACTTCTATTCATTTTTCACCCCATTGAAATGAATGCAGTTTCAAGAGAATAAATTCCATACAGTGACCAAGCCTTATGAAACTTCATATGAGACCTCAGGCCACGCCCCCAAAGACACACCTGTTTAAAGTGAACTATATGGTGAACTAGCTGTCATAAAAAAACTATGTGGACAATAGTATTGGGACACACACACACACTCATGCTATGTTACTGCTATTGTTAATGCTATGTTAAAACTAATGCCATGCTAATGCTATGTTAATGCTATGCTAACGCTAATGCTATGCTAATTCTATGCTATGCTAATTCTATGCTATGCTATGCTAATGCTATGTAGGAGATGGTTGGTATGGAGTCTGTTTCTTGGCGGCAGGCCCTTTTAAAATTTCTTCAGGAATTTTCTTTTTTTCTACTTTATAATATACTGTGCATCCTCTATGCTGCTCCCATTTTTATAATTACATAATTCCGTAATTTATTGTTCTCCACCTCAATGGTTGAATTTTTTCACACTTGCTGCTAGAATATACTGGGTCCCACAGAGATTGTTAGCACATTTTTCTTACCTGATTGCTGCTCATGTTTTGTGCCTGCAGAAAACAGAGACCAGTTAATGTTTAATTATTTGATTGTATTCACAATATTTTCGTGTTATGTTTTTCATCATTAATCATTTCAGTTAATGAATTTGAATTAATTAACATGCACATTACACCCACACGATCAAAATGCATATTTGAGGAACATTAAACACTGGACTCCAGAGAAAACTTTAGGGAACAACTGACTCACATGAATATGTAAACATTCACTAGTGTACTAACACTAGTGTAACACTCAATGGCTTTAGTACAGGTTTAGTAGCCTGGATATGTAAATATTTCACTTAATCCAGATGCTTGCAGCTCAAAGTTTGCTCCTTCAGTGCTGAAGCTAATGTCTTAATGACTAGAAGTACACCAAATAGCCAAATAGAAGTCATCCAAATAGTCCAAATTGTTTGCCTAAAAAAAAGGTCGAGCAGACATGGATGTGGTTTAGTTCTTAGTCTTCCCATTTACGACTCTGTGAATACCAGATCTGGTGTTGCCTGATCATTTTTATAGCTCACATTAGGTCACACTGTGTTCTAAGCAAAGTCCTTATAGGAAAGTTGGTCCACTCAGTGCATCCCCAAGCATCAAGTTTTGATGATATAGCTGAAGCATTTTGGGTTATTTGGGTGACTATGACGCTCTAGTGTAGCAATTCATAGCTGCAGAAACATTTGAACCCATAAAAGCAAAGCCTACAGTAGTTTAAATCTCTGTGATTTTGATAATCCATAAAGGTAATGAAATCTTACCAAATCCTCTGTTTGATGATCATGATGATGACGAAGAATAAAACCTGGACGTCCTTGTCGTTGCGTTTCCACACACATGTAGACACACACAGCAAGCAAAAGCCCAGTCCACACAGCAGACATGATGAATCCTGAGATCAGCCCTTACTTCAGAGCTCACTTCTGCAGCCCTTAAATATGTGTGTGTGTTTGAGTAAGTGAGAGTGAAAGCAGGAGGGTGAAAGAGACCAGTGAATGAGTCAGTGTGTTTAGCCCCGGACCATTGCCAGTGGAACTTGTGTACTCATGGCCCTGTATCTCAAGTGGGCATGGTTCCGTAAGGCGCCATTTCCTTAAAGGACTAGTAGCCACCCTTCATTAATTAAATAATATAAAGTGGCCCTTATAGTCACACATGAACACACCACACAGTGTGAACAATGAGAAATTCTTTCTTTGCATTCAACCCATTCACCTAAGTGAAGCAGTGGGCAACCTGGGGAGCAGTGTATGGGGATGGAATCTTGCTCAAGGGTACCTCAGTGGTGCCACTGGAAATCCTGGGATTCTAACCCATGGCCCTCCGATCGAAGGGGCAACGCCCTGACAACCAGGCTGCCAGCTGCCCCGATTGTTGGCATTGCTGTTTTCTGACTGGATGTCCTTATTCAGCCACCTTTTAATAGTTTATAATAGACAGAAGTGCTCTGCTGAATATGTCCTCAGTTTCAGTTGTAGTTATCACCAACAACATCATTTAATGTGAAATATTTCTCTGAATTAATAACACAGGTCAACGGGTCAAAATCATCAGAGATAAGTTTATGGGTTTGTAGTGTTTTTCATGCTGATTTCAAATCTGTTTAGTTTTTCCCTGCCACGTACAGTTTTTGTGATGAAGCTAGTTATATATTGCATAATAGTTGGTATAATTAGCATATAATAATCATATGCTAAGCGTTTTTGGAGAAACAGTGGTAGCTGACGGACACTGATCATTATTGAAAAAGCAATCAGGCTTTATATCTTTGACGTGAACAGGCAGAGTCGACCTGCTGTAGGCTGAAGCGGTGTGCATATCCTGGGTTCGATTCCAAGCTGGAGTGGCCGTGGGTCCTTCCAGAGTACAGTCGATGTATTCTCCCTGTGTCTGCATGCGTTTATGTTGGGTTCTCAGGTTTCCTCCCACATTTCAATGACATGTACATCAGGTGAACTGGAGATGGTAAATTGCCCTGTCTAAGTGTAACTGTGTGTCTCTGCCCTGTGATGGACTGGTGATCTGTCTAGGGTGTTTCTCCACTTTTTGCCATATGAACTCCAGAAACGGCTTGGATGAGGAATAAATGAATGTGTATGCATTGCCTTTTGTGACATCACAAAATAACTCTTTCATTAATGGGCACTTCCTGAGCTTTTAAATTTACAAGGATTTGTGGTCTGTATGGAGAGAGAAGAGAGAGCAGAATAATTTGAAACTAGAACAGGGTTTGTCTACAAGGACTTGAGGAAAATTTGTTTTTCCATGATGTGTAACTGCTTTAGTACAGAGCTTGTTTTGTTGCCACAAAACCTCTGATTCACAGGAGTGTATACATACTACACACAGGACCAAATATTTCAGAATTTGTCTTTTGGTTTCAGGTTGAGTAACTTCAACAGATCTGTTCAAAAATGCCTCAGTTCCTAGTAGAGATTCTGGGTGAATGCAGAGGGAAAGAGCAAGCTTCAAGAAGGAGAGGCTTGAAATAAACAGGTCTGTATGTTTGTCTAGTGCAAGTATGGCATTCAGACTTGATCTAAGCCTGCCTGGCATCACTCAGGATGTGTGTGTGTGTGTGTGTGTGTGTGCTACTTATTTGCTTTTGCACACCCCTCCCTCTTTAACAGGACTGAGGTCATTTATGATGTAAGTTTTTATAAGGATAACATTAACGAGGGGCAGAACTGGGATACTTGTGGAACAGATGAAGTCCAATATCTCTCTAACATGTATATTTTTAACCTTCTCTTGTTGGACAGCCGGCCAAAAGGCTCCACACATATATGTGATAGTTTGACAATAAATGGAAACAATTAGTGATAATAAATGTTTAGCTTTACTGCAGTTGCCAGAGATGCATCACAGGGCGGCAGCCAAACAGCAGCAAGGAGAAATTAATAACCTGCCTACTTTGAAACCTCCCGCCTCTGAGTATTAGTAAATAGTAAATAATATTTTTCTTAATAATTTATCATTAAAAATGAAAAAAGCAGAGTATATTTGTGGTTTCCGCAAACAATTATTAGATTCTAAAAAAAAATCAGCGAATGACTGAGACCGTGAACTCTCAACCATGAATTTGAGGGAGTACACTGTATATACTACCAGTCAAAAGTTTTTGCACATACTGAGATTTGTTACTCACTTAATATGTAATAAAAATACCCTAAGGAAACTTGTTTTATTTGACATATTTTCATTTATAGTTTACTTAACTATTTTCCATTGCTTCAGAAAAATACAAATCTGCAGTTCATAATATAAATCAACAATTGGGAAAAACGTTTGACTGGTTGTGTATCTCTGAATACAGATACACAGCTTTAATACGGATTCAAATGGACCTCATAATGGAAGAATGATCCGATATGGGCTATTGAGTTATTGAGTAGCGTTTTTGCCACTTTCGTCACTTTAGTTTTACACCCTTCAGCTGCATATTAACCAATGACATTATCATAGTAAAAAAAAATCATTTTTTTCTTATCTTATTCTAGCTGTGATGTACATTAAAATACAAAAAAGTACTTGAAAATATAGTAACTGATTTTTTGGAAAATTGATTGATAATGACACATAGTACATAGTCATGTATTTAAGGATGAGATGGCAACTACTACTGCTAATCCTACAGAGCCCTCACCAATGTTAGGTTGCGGCTAAAGAAAGTTGTTCAAAAAGCAGTGGAATTCCAAGTGGGCATCTCCACTGTGGCATCATTTAAAAACCACCAGGAGGACATAAGTATCCCACTGTAATTTTAGCTGGAGAGCACAGGGTCCCAAGCCGATGTCTTTGCAACAGAATGGTGTGTGCTATTAGCATGATTTTACTTAATTACATGTCCCCTTCAGCCTTAATTCTTAGAACATGGTTGGAATGGGTCAGTGCCAGAGGCGCACCAAATTGTAAACTGTCGTCAAGTGGCATAACAACTCCTTATTTGGATTGTACTGATGCTCAAGGTGCCAGATGTCATGCTGAGCTTTGTTTGGTTTTTCTATGTCACACAGAACCAAAATTATTATAATTTAAAAAAACATGAAATATTAACTGGTGCTGGGGTTTAAAATGGTGTCACACTCAAGTAGCCAAATGTATTTCATTTTAGGCCTTAGAAAAAAAGGGAAAACATAAGGTCAGCAAGCGTGTAGGAGAGCAAACACCGGTTTTGCATTATTTATATTTGTCAAAATCAGATTTTAGTAATACTAATACTCTGTCTTCTAAGGGTTAGGCCTCAGTCAGTCACGCTTCCACAAACTGGCTTCATATTTCAGCCAGAGTTCCCGTGTGCCTCTTTGAGCTGCTACTCTACAGTGAGAAGTGGGATTGAAGTCTGCTGATTTTGCTGGTCAGTCAAAGTGTCCCAGGCCTGCTGAACCGGCCTGTGATGTGTTGTGTGTCAGTGCTGGTTTCTGTTTAGACATTAAGCTCAGTTAGTGGAAGAGTGGGCTAAAATTGAACTCCCTCAAGAGACTGGAGTAATCAGGCAAGTCAGGTTGAATAATAGTTAACAAGTGGGTATAAAAAGGAGACCGTAAGTGCTGCCTTGATTTCTTAGTGATGGTGTTAGCCCTCCTCCTCCTTTAACACAGAGTCCCCTGTTCCCTTGACCAGTTTAGCGTGAGGTGTATGTGTGTATTTGTGTGATTTTTATGGTGTGCTTGGCCCCTTTAGCCCTGATTAAACAGCTGTGTTGTGTTCCCCCGTGGGCTGGGGGCAACAGCATTGACCCAGATCGTGTCGGAAGTTCAGGAGTTGAGCTGGATTTGAGTCAGGGCGTCGGGGGGACCCGCAGGGCAGCCAGGCTTCACTGAGGCCTAATAACTCATAACAGATGTGCTCCTCAGCGTGGAGACATGAATATGATAAGCTAGATATGTGTGATTGTGTGTTCTTGTCTACTTCTTTTCCTCTACTTTATTCTACCCTTCTTTTTCACCACTTCTGTTCTATAGCTTTACATTCAGTTATCTTTGTAACTTATACTTTTATGCATAATGATTGTCAGTTTAAAACGGCCAGAAATATTTTTATTAATAACATAAAAATGCGTTTATATTTCAAGTCACATTTTTTATTGACCACAAGATGGCAGCAAAGTTATAATATAGATCTAAAACTGTCATCCGCTAGATGGCGACAAATGCTTAGCAGGGGATGTTAAATATGTGGTATTTGAATTTGCTCTTCTTTTCTTTTAGAAGGCCTGGCAGCAGAACTAACAAGAAATGTTTTTGCTTTAAACTAGGTCTACTTACTTCGATACTATATAATCAATCACACACACACACACACGAATGCACAAAACACACATATATTAGTGTGTGTTTAATTTAAATCATTTTAAAGCAGGTATTTTCATTTCTAACTTTCATCCCTGTTATTTTCCCTCCACTGGTTTAAAGATTTCTCGAACAAAACTACAATGTTAAATGTTTTTATCCCTTTGATGTAAAGGGTATCAAATCTGTCACATCACAATATGTTTTTCCATGCCCATCGAAGTAGAGTACTTACATCAGTACAGTACATCAGGTTTTTTGCCTCCCCTGATATATGTGGGTTTTTTTTGGTGAACAATTTCAAATCATTTGCTTTTGTGTAACACATTAATATATACAACTATAAAATGTGCCATAACTTTTGCACAGGTCACATATTATGTTTATTTTAAATATGTTAAATTCAGCACATAAACATTAACTGTGCATTAAAATGTGCAGAAGTGATTCTTTGTTAAGGATGTTAAATTACTCTCACTTATAAAATCAACAAAAATCATGTCATTTGACAGTGGGCACCTAAACTTTTGCGAATTACTGTAAAGTGTACGTTGCTCTGGATAAGAGTGTCTGCTAAATGGCGTAAACTTAATAAATGCATATAGTGCTGTGCAGAAGAAAAACATTTTTTAAACGGTTCATTTGCGCAGTAAGTGTGGTTTTGCCATTACAAGCACAATATAACACAAATTAACAAGCACAGTGAAAACATAACTAGAATTTTTGTTTTCAAAAGTAATATTTGGGTAAGAAAACTATAGTTAAAAGAACATACTTTTGGTTCACAGTCATTTCGTAGTTTGGTGCTCCATCAGCAGCACCTGATTTAATTTAATGAGAGACTGATTAAATGAAGTAGGTGCTGGATGGTGAATGTAGATACAGAGGAGAGACACACACACACATCAGATCACAGCATTTAGTTTACTTTCTTATTTGCTTTTATTATATTGGGCTTTTATTGGTATTTTGACTGATTTTCATAAATGTAAAGGCCTGTTTGATTCTGGGAAGCTGTGAATCTCTGGTTTACAACACAAGAAATGCTATTTAATCATGTCAGTTTCTTAAGGGGTAGGCAATATATTGTTTTTATCGTGATAAATTTCATTATGCTATTTAACAACTACATGTTTCTTTACAAACAGAATGTAATTAGTCCTGGATAACTGGATTCAGTGAAGCGCAGTGTGTGAAACATTTAATAAAAATGTTGGTACTCATATTTTTTTATATTAACTTTATTTTTAAATGTGGCACCATGGGTTCTCTTTCATTTGTTGTGGAGTTTTCTGTCTTATTAAATCAATAAAATACAATCCAATTTTATTTTAAATTTTACACAAAGTAAATACCATCATGCATATGATGAAAGTATATTGTTAAAATTTTCTTTACGTATCACCCATCCTTAAGAACATTTCTTAATATTGCAAACATTAATAAACAAAAAGACAGTGAAATAATGTTGATGCATCTGGGTCCCCTTTTGACATATTTCCTGAAAAAATAAAATAAAATCAAAACATTTCCATGAGTTTTAATGAGTTTTAGTTTTTAATCTAATGTAATCTATTACAATTTTTACTGCTCTTATACTCCTCTTTGTCCCATCAGTTTTGTCTCAGTTGTCTTTTTGTGCTCTTTCCATTTACAGATTTATGGAAATAAAACATTCTAATAAATTAATATATTTGTATTTCTTGACACTGAACGCATGTAATAGTTTATATAAGTCTTTAAGGAGAGAGAGGCAAAGAGAGAAAGAGAGAGAGAGAGAGAGAGAGAGAGAGAAAGGTTGTCACTGACAGTTCATTTGAGTTTGGCTCCATTTAATTAGGTTGTTCATGAAGTCTATGCTGTAAAATTGGTCAGTGCATCGTCCGATAACTTGGATTAAATATTAGCTCAGGGGTGAAACTGCTGTGAATTTTGCTAAATGAGTGTTATAAGAACTATGTGTAAGTCAAAAGCAATAAAAGACTTTAATGATATATAATATAATTAAAGAAGACATAGTCAGGTCAAAACTGCTAAAAGCTGAACTGTGCAGTCAGAAGCCTTGGACTGTGTTAGTGCATAATTTATGTTGATTTTCTCTGTTGACTTTTAGTGAAATTAAAACATAAAATACAAAATGTGGCATAACCTTTTGGCCACATTTGATCCTCCTCTCATCACGCAGTATTGAATTCAGCATGTAAATAGTAATTGTGCATTAAAATGTGTTTTCTGCACATGGTGTTATCTTCACGAATCAACAAAATATAATTTAACCAAGGTGCCCAAACTTTTACTCATCACTGTATTAAACATATGCATTTCATACTAAGGAAACTTGGATGGATCTGGGTGGTAGGTGTGTTTTGCCAGTAAAGTAAAATACTTTATAACATAAGGAAAAACATAAATGAACAAATATAATTAGAATGTTTATATTTTTTAAAAGTTAAAAGTAATATCTTGCATAGAATACAGCTTGATCTACATGGTTTTAGTTTAGTTAATCTCAGCCTATGGCAGTTTAACTCCGCCCATTCAAGTTATACAGAATTGTTTTAGTCTGGACTGATTTTGAATAAGCTGAACCAATAAGCCTTTAATCTATAAAATCAGACCTTTTGTTATGTAAATGTTACGTAAAATGTAAAAATGCTTAATTATTTACATTATGTAAACATTATTAATTGATTCTTTTTAGACGTGTCATTTTTTTATCAGTACTGTTCATTACTGATGTTTTTGTTGAATAATAACACAAAAAGAACTCATAAGTGGGACAAACACAATGCAAAAAAAAAGTTTGGAAATGGTTAAGCAAACACAAAATGTATGTATTTATTTGTATTTATTTGAACAAGGAAATGCTCACTTTGCATAGAATTTTCTCCGGTGACACACGACTTTTGCACAGTATTACACATACATATACAGTCATGTAGTGTGTGTGTGTGTGTGTGTGTGTGTGTGTGTGTGTGTGTGTTCATATGGGCTAAATATTGAGATTTTCCAAATATAAAAGTATAAAGACATTTTTTTATTAATTCAACAAATACATTGATCAAATCTTTGGTGTTTATTAAGATTTCACACAGTTTATCTACAGTAAAAAGGGAAAAAGGTCCTGATTCAGATCAGCTACTCTTGCTAAATTAAGTTGTATATCCCACACTAATGCCACATACAAACACAAATTAAGTTAGGCTAACAATTTGTAAGTCAGACTCAACAAACAACGTCTCCGGTCCCTGTTTAGAGCCCGTCCCTGGACAGGCCTTGATTGTTGATGTTGCTGTTGTTGTGTCAGTTCTTGGGAGCTCAGTCATTTCAGAGCTGTTTGTGGATGCTGACTGTTTGCACTGTGCTCATTTAGAAGCTGATCTTAACACGCAGGCAGTAGATGGCATGGTGATACGAGTACAGGCCTTGTGAGATTGAATCACACCAAGATACAAGTAATTCAACACCAGTATTTAGTTGCTATCTCACCCTGTCAAAGACGCTACTGCTTTTTTATCCACCTTTTAAGAGATGCTTCGGCCTAAACACAGATTATGTTGTGGATAAAAAGCAATAGCCGCTTAGTGACAGTTGTGGCTATATAAAACCCAACAGAAACAACAAATCATTGAAACATTTGAAAATGGTGTCAGGTTCCAACAGCCATGCACAGATCAGACAAAACAACCCTTGAGGAATTATACATTTAATTATTATACAGAAAACATATTATACAGTTATCCTGTTTAATGTACTTTGTAACTACTTTGAAATTATGTAAATTATGTGTTTATGAGGTGCCCTGGGAATGGACTGCTGACCTGTTCAGGGTGTTTCTCTGACTGCTGCGATTATCTCTAACACCCCCCGAGACTCTGGTTAGGATAAGTGTCTCAGATAATGGATGAATGGATGGATAGATGTAGTTATGAGAGTTAAGAATTGTGTGGACCACTGTAAAGTAAATACAGCACTGTACAAAAGTCTTAGACACCTATACAAATTGTTTAAAACCATTTTTCTCAGTGTGTGATAATAGTGTGTGTCTTTCTGCTAGTTAACGTATCATTAGAATAAATGCAAACAAACAAGAAAGCAGTAAAAAGTATCAAGATTGGTTTTGTTTATATAAATGTGGTTGGTATTGTGTGAGCTGGTGAGGAGAACACAGGTTCGGCTCCAGATTCCTCCTCGGTTCCTCCAGCCGTTGTTTGGATTTATGAAATTCCATCAGCAGCTCCTGATTTATTTTAATGAAGTACAAGTACTACAGGTTATACTGGACTAACACAAGGAACAAATTGATCATACAGTACATAAAATCATTATTTACTGTACAAATATAATTGTATTTATAATTGTTTTTGTTTTATTTAGTATATTTAGTATTATTAGTGAGGTAAAAACACTCACAGGTCATCAAAACTGTTTTAATTATTATTTTCTCAGGCGCATAAAAGATCATGTATGCATACAGCTCTGGAAAAATAATAAGAGACCACTGCAATTTATTTTTAAATCAGCATCTCTATGAGTGTGACAACCTTTCCATGCCAGTGTCTATTAAATTCCTACACAAACACCTCATTCTACTTTATGAGGGACTGATTAGTGATCACCTGAATCACATCTTATTTAAT
>JBBPCY010072622.1:0-10893 GCA_037974405.1 Brachyalestes nurse
GACCACTTATAGAAGCATCTGTGTGTGTATAGTATGTTTATTCCACGACTCAGCTGAAACGATGGGTGGATTATATTCCCAGGCTATTACCCCCACACACACACACACACACACACACACACACACACACAATACACATTACAGTTCAGGACGCTGATAGATAGTCTCGTATACAAACGATCTGTGTGACACACAGCTTTTCAAATGATCTAATGCAGCCTGTGTGTTACTATTGTAAGCCAGTTCTGGAGTTTTTGATTAGTTTTGATGGAACCGTGTGGTTTATAACAAGAAGCTCTGATGTTTAAAACATCTGCTGCTGTTTTAAACTCACTGTTTCCGTTTATAGATCACTCTGATAATGGATTTCATGCATAAGATGCTGAAGAAGTGAAGAGAAGTATTTATGAAATAGCAAGCCATACCAAAAACATACTCTTCCTTTAAAGAGAGTTTTATGCTCTCAGACCAGTGTATGGGTGGAGAAACCATGCATTTCAGATTAAACGCATGAATTATGAGTGTTCCTTCCGGAACACATTAGTCTTTATAATCCTTATCCCTTCCTTAAAAAAAAAACAGTTATTTGGGTAGAGCACGGCTCAATCACTTCACTTATCATTCTCGGCTCTTATCTTTCCTACACTTTATTTCTCTCTCTCTCTCTCTCTCTCTCCTTCTCCCTCTCTCTCTCCCTCCCTCTCTCTCTCTCTCACACGCACACACTTTCTCCCTCTCTCTCTCTCTGTAAGGTGTCATCTCTGTGAATAAGTATTCAGCTAGAGAGAATTGCAGATATGTTGCATGGAATGGCTTTACATAGTGAAACAACTAACCTGCCTGAAAGATACACTATAAGTCACCTCTTTCTAACAAGTGAACTAAGTTGCTATAAAGAGGAATGAAATTTTGTCAAATTTCAGTGTGAAATAGTTAATTATAGACTCTGATTTCTTTACTGTGGTGGTGAATGGAACCAGACGTCTCCATCACAAATGCAGCCTTGTTTTATTTACCATTCAAACCCACCAGTGAACCCACACAAATCTTTAATAAAACGGTTAAAAATTATGAAAAAACAACATTATCTTAATAAGCAGATCCATGCCAGATTTGAATTCAATCTACATCTTACATTTAAATCTAGAATTTTATTTTAGGCAAATAGAAAATACAATTGTATTTTAGCCAAAAATCACCCATATTATATAATAAAAAATGAGTCCTAATCTCATCTATGCCAGGCCATGTCAGTTTAACCAAGTTGGCTACAGTAGGCAGCTTTTCACTCCTTTAGGCCTCACTTTGTTTTGTTAATGCTATCCTTGCTTTACATTTTAAAGCATTGCTCCTAGCTGTGACAATTTATGTGGAAATTTTGAAATCTGCTGTGACGTTTCAGGGGCTTATGTACTGGGAATGTTGCCACTTATATCTCATGAAGAGCACAGGAAGTTCAAGCCACAAGCAGCACATGTGAATGTAGGTGATCTTTCCAGGCTTCTCCATCCATATCATTCCTATACACTTTCAGAAGCAGGAGCCCAAACCCCCCCTCAACTCAACTTCAAGCTGTTCACATTGTTTTTATAACAGGGAGACAGATTTTCCTGCATAACGATGAAAGCGCTTAATAGGAAGATTAAAGCAGTGAATGGGTTAACGGTGATTGATAAGAAAGGGGAGATCACGTCAGAAATGCAGACGAAACGTTCTCCAAACATATAGGAGGCGTCTGCTACTGTCGAGGCGAATGAAAAATGACCCGTCGGCATGTACGCAGCACTGATCTGGATCATCTCACAGAGTCTGGGACACACATGGGTGAACTCACGAGAACCCCACCACTTTATACCTATCTGAGCAGTTCAGATGGATTTGGCCTTTCAGGAAATTCTTTATTCGCCTCTCGTTCTGCTGTTCTGATCTTCTAAATGATGAAGATCTGTCAGTGAAATGTGGCATATTCATCTATTATAGACAGATGGGGGTGGGGTAGTTATTAGTGCTCTAGTAGATTGTGTTTAAAAATGAATTGATATATTAACCCTTAGTACCCTTATTGTATAAGAAAAATCTGATTTTAACAAATATAAACAGTGTAGAACAGTCTAAAACCGGTGTTTGCTCTCTTACACGCTCGCCATTTGCTGCTCTTGCGCTTGGCCGCTCTCTGGACCCCCTCGCCCCCCTGCAAGTTTTCTCCACCCACTGGCGGAGACTATCCTGAACCTTCTCCTGGGTTCAAATATCTTGTTCTGTTTGTTTCTAAGACCTGAAAATTTGGACATTCCTGTTCTTTATGGGCATCTGAGTGGGACGCCATTTTTAAAACCCTAGTTACATGTTCTTTAAATTACATAACTTTTGTTCAAACTTTTGTTCATGACTATAAATGTGTTATGAATTGTCCAGTTATGTATCTAATACAGGTAAATACAGTACTGTGCTAAAATCTGCAAAAACAAAATTTTAAAACTGTTTGGATGAGCAGTGAGTGTTTTTTACATTACTATTACTAAATATACTAAATAAAGCTAAAAATAATAAATGTAACGACTGGAGGAATCGAGGAGAAATCTGGAGCCGAACATGTGTTCTCCTCACTGGTTCACAACATATCAACTACTTTTTACAAACATAAGAAATCTTGATACTTTTTACAGCTTTATTGTTTGTTTGCATTTACTTTTTAATTTAATTTAATTTAAAATCAGTAGTTCTAAAACTGGTCCTCAAGGTCCTCATTCAGTTCACAGTCTTGCTCTGTTCATGTGAGCTGGGACCGTCTGGGTGAGTGTGAGGACCAGTTTGAGAACTACCGGTTTAATATTTAAAAGTCTAGATTAGGGCATTAACGACTCCAGATCGGTCAGCAGAGTCGAAGTCGAGTCGACTAGGCATTTGATGATGTCATCACACGCAGCAGAGGAACACGTGTGTGCAACATTGAGCAACTTTTATTAAAAGTTCTCTGTAGCATTAACAGTCAACAGGACAAATAAACAGAACAAAACAAAACAAAGACTGATACCTTGAATTTTCTGGTAAATTTAAGCGTCCAACTAAGAGTGGTTACAGTTTAAACCGTGGCAGGACGACTCCCTGCTAGCGTTAGCCATGTTAGCTAGGGTTAGCCATGCTAGCTAGCGGTCCCGTTTCAGATGGCCTTGCAGAACGCCGGTACTGTTACTGTACTTTAACACAGACTTGCAGATTGTGCAGGTCACCGTGCTGTTTGTGTGTCCAGAGTGAAGTATCTCCACACGTGCTGTGTGTCTGTCTTCTCTACTGACATATCTCTCCTCTTGTAGTCTCGTGTTTACATTCCCCTCGCGCCAACGGTACCGTCCTTTTTATGAAGGGACTATAATAATTGGTTAAGTCACGGAACGCGTGTCCGTGTCAGCCAATCAGAGGCAGAGATTGCATTGTGTACACAAACTAGGGCAGACAGAGAGGAAAACAACACACGACTAGTCGACTTCACTCAGGAGACTTTTGTGTTAATGCCCTAGTCTAGATATATTAGTGTCATTTCATTGCAATATTTGAATGCCATATTTGCATAATTCAACAATTAATTACATGGTTACAGTTGTGAGCAAATGTTTGGACACCTGGTCAAAACATAAGTACACATCCTCTGCAGAGAATGCTCAATTACTGTTTATTAGCTGAATGTAAAACTGTGGCCAATGCAAAAGTTCTGACTTCTTTATATTTTACATTTTATTGTATCTAAATTGTTACACAAAGAGCAAACAAGCGGAAATTTGGCATTAAAAGTAGCGGAAAATGCTACAATTTAGCGTGTTCTCAGCAGCGTTTTAATATACAACTGGGCGTTTTGAAATACTTTCACATTCTACTGTCAGGTTCAAGACTGTGCTCCTGCCTTTTTTCCATTAAACATGGCAAAAATAAAGAATGCTTCACATAAAACAAAATTGTGCTTCTTCGATGTTAATTTCCGGTCATAATAAAATATCTTATTCTCTACTTATAAACACAAATATGGTAGAGATTAAGAAGTTAGAATCAGCATTTTTGACATTATTTCTGGAAATATGTGCAGTTTCTAGGAGGTAATGCCAAATTCTTTTTAAAGGGTAATAGTTTTTTTCCAATTAAATAAATGGATTTAATTTGGGCAGTTTTTGCTTATTGAGTCATTTTGGATCTCCCAGCAGGTAAACTGGCGCTGTTATATGCCTTGAGAGAGTGAGAGAGAGAAAGAGAGAGAAAGGGAAAGATACCAGCAGAAAGAGTGTATTGAAACCCTTCATCAGACTGGCTTCCTGGAGACACACACACATACAGGGCCCCTCTTTACCCACTGAATGTGACACGCCCCATCCATTATACACACATTATGAGATGTGCCTCCGGCGGGGAGCTCCATTCCGAGTCTCCTTGATCATTCTTCTCTGTAAGAAAAAGCAATCAGCCGTCCAGCAGCTCTACTGGGTGCTTTGAGGGCGTCCTGAGGACATCAGCACGCCTATGTTCTCCTTTCACCTACCAAATATTCACCAAAAACTTCATCAGAGCATCTTAAAGAAAAGACGTTTTTTCCTCCCTTACCCCAGATCAGATGGTACATGTTCAATACCTGAAGTTTATTTTTGGAACTTGATTGGTGAGATAGCTGCACAGACAGTGGTCTTGCACAGAACTCAGCTTAAATGTGTAGACGTTTTTCAGTCCTGGTATGCTTTGCTCTATAAACAACAGTAGAAAAGAAGCACATTTGGAAAGACGTGTCTGAACACCTCCTTTGTTATTTGTTTTCTGACACTGTAAAACATTCTTTTGTTCATAAAATAGACCAAAGTACATCACACAGCTGCCGTTAGCATCTTCAGGCCTCTGTTTTGTCAGCACTTTTGTCCGTTATGTCTATTAGAATTTTCCATAGATATTCAGGAGCCGTGACAGTACAGATGTTGTCGCATGTTTTGGTTTTCCAATGTATCTCAGTAACTGTGTTTCTCAGAGTTCTCTCCTCAAAGTTTATGGCTGGTCGTCGTCCTAAAACTGTGTCCATGGAGTCGAACCAGAGGACAGTTTTTCTGTCAGACCCGCTTTTGTTCTTTCATTATTTATGATCTTGTTTGAGTTTTTTTTCTCTGCATTTTTTAGCAGTGTGACGAAAACCTAACCCAGCTAATCTGTTAGCGATGGCCTGGTCTTTAAAACCAGACACTGGACAGCAACTGAGCTCAGCAGCCTCTTTTCATTTAATTTACAGTAATAAAAATGTACATGGCTTTAAGAAGAACAAAACAAAAAACAAGAGAAACACTTGAGACGCTCCACAGGTGAAATTCTGGTCTGCAGCTGCCACAGGTGCATCAAACTGCAGCAGCCAATCAGCAACAAGGAGAAATAAATAGCGTTCTCGGATTGGCTACTTTCAAACCACTTAGGGCCGTAGATGAAATTGTAACATCAAATTGAAGATACACAATTATAAACCTGAAATTGCATCATGTCCCATTGTAGTAATACTAGCCAAATTACACTGTATGATATCAACTTCCCTGAAATGAATTAGGCCTGTTAAGTCAACACAACGTGATATGCAGAGGTTATTTAAAAGTCAGTGGTCACGTTTAATTAGTCAAACAACACCATTTTAAGTCAAATAATGTAATAAAACAATATAAAGACATGCGCACACGTCACATGAATCAAATGCAAACTACAAATACTACATACCAATACAAACTGCACATCAAATTCTGCATTAACAGTGTCGAAGATAAATGTGTTAGTGTCATAGAAAACTCCCACTGAAATTAATCTTCAGCCTAAACAGACAGTAGTGCTTGTACTTCGTCAAATTCCCGGTTGTTAGTTTGTATTTCCATTGTTGTTGTTTTTTGCATGGACAGTAAAAATATAGTGACCTGTTTCTATATTTTGATGACAACATTTCCACCAATCAGAAAGCAGTGATGCAGTCAGCTCGGCTGCAACCTGCTTTTAGCCCTGCCGGTGAGCAGCACCACGATAGCCAGGTCCAGTCGCCTTATTTGTAATGGAAAAACATTGCTTAGCAGTACAGCGTGGTTCCTTGTTCCAGCTGTTTACAAATGTAATAATAATACAAATGTACTGTTGTCATTTCCTTTGGGATCAATAACATTTTCTGATTTTGATTCTGATGTCTAGTTCAAAGCTAAAGAAACCCAAAGAACATCTCAGTTAACTGACTATTGAAACTTTGTGTAAATGTGTTTTCTTGCACATCACAGAAAAACCGCTTAAAGGAGAATACACTGTTTTTTTTTCTTAATTAGCTAAAAGATGATGATCTAACAGTGAAAGCAGGCATAATCACCTGTAGTAATGGAGTATTATATGAATGTGTGTATCGGGGGGTAGTTATTAATGCGTTTGTAGATTGTGATCTACAGTTATTTGATACAGCGCTTTTCAGACTTTTCCTCAGGGCCCAGAGACGGTTCACAGTTTTGCTCTAATTTTTGGGAGTTGAGATGGCAGGGACCATCTGGGTGGCCCTGACGACCAGTTGGAGAACTGTTGGTTTAATGTTTAATGGTCTATATGTTTTAGTGTCATTTCAGAGGGAGTTCAGAGTGAGTTTGTTGGTGTGAAAAGGTTAATTATAGAGAAACATCTTTAGGGTGGCCTTGAATGGAACCAGACGTCACACATCCAGTGTAGCCATTTTATTTATTATCTGACGCCACCAGTGGATCTACATGGTCAGCTGATAATGGAAGAATAGGGATCATTCTTAAAAGGAGGGATAAAACTATTTTACCTTCCACGCATGTACACTTCCACAATAAATTAATTTTAACAATGTGCCAAAAACTTCTCAAATTGGAGAAAATCAGTATAATTGAATATTTAGCTATGAAATTTGGTCTTGTGAGAACAGTAGTGTATTTAGTATGTTGTACTGAACAGGAGGAAATGTCTGTGTGACTGCTCGCTGTTACTCCGTCACCTTTTCTTTGTTTTATGTAGGGGCGTTTGTTTCAAGCACAGGGGTTCAAGGCTGCTGTTCATCCATCATGTGTGATTACAGCAAACAGAGCGTGATAAACTTCGCTCTTTCCCTGCTTGGGACGTTTCCAGAATAGAGTCAAAGTCTCTGTCAGATTTATCTGTGTGTAGCTGTCAGGCGTCCTCCGCCCGTACTCGTGTGTTTGAGTTTGGCTGGTTTGGCAGCCAGCTGAGGCCTGTCTCTCAGTGCCTGGCGCCTGCCAGCCGCATCCGGCACAAGACCTTCAAACACCACCCAGGGTGTCACTTAGTATGTGCAAGTGTGTGTGTGTGTGTGTGTGTGTGTGTCTGTGAAAGAGAGAGCATAAAGTACCGCTTAACCGTTTTTGCTAACATGCAGGTTATAATGACTAGGCCACAGTACAAAAAATGAATAATAATGTTAAGTTCAGAATGTTGGATAAGTCTGTAGATGTTTCTTCAATTGCTATGAAATCTGTAGAATGAAGAACATCAAGAATGAAGTGAAATAATGTGCTGAATGCGTGTCAGTCTAAAACATCGAAAAAACTCTTTGGTGTCTTCTGGTTGTGATGGATAGATAGATATGTACACAAACACACACACACACACACGCAAAATATTAATATGATATTGTCAGTCAATATGATATTGTCAGCTTGACATCCACAGCTGCCGACCTTAAACGCTGCAGAGTGTGTGTGTGTGTGTGTGTGTGTGTGTGTGTGTGTGTGTGTGTGCGCATGTTTGAGAGGTGTTTTCTGAAGCCACTGAAAGTCTAGTGTCCCCCTCTAAAATTACACATTCCAGGCACCAGAAGAGAATGTGTCTCCCACCCATCATTCTCTCTCTCTCTCTCTCTCTCTCTCTCTCTCTCTCTATCACTTTCTCTCACTCCTTCCTCTCTCTCTTTCCTCTCTCTCTCTCTCTCTCTCTCTCTCTAAAATTGCTTTAACTTTAGCTAGCTAACTAACTAACTAGCTGGTGTAGTGGGTGCATTGCTAATGCCAACCCCTTTAAAGGATCAGTCAGCCAAAAAAGTTCAGTTTCTGAGCACCTCTTAATATACGCTTATTAAATAGTTCACATAATTTGAAATAAAATATGTTTTCAAAAGCACAGGAGTAATTACGTAAAGCTAACATCTTTTGCTTTGATCTTGGGTCAATTTCACTGTTATTTTGAAATTGTGGCTTCTAGTCTCTCTCTCCCTCTCTCTTTCTCTCTCTCCCCTTCTCTCTCTCTCTCTCTCTCTCTCTCTCTCTCTCTCTCTCTCTCTCTCTTCCCGTCTCTCTCCTTCTCTCCCCCTCTCTCTCCTACACTCTGTGATTTAGTAGTTACTTGAAGAGGCCAGAGTTTGTTCCTGAGCACAATGGGTGCCTTGTAACACCTCTCTCCATTACCATCCTCGTCTCTTTCCCGCAACAAACAGTGGACAAATTCCATCCTCTTCCCTCTGGGATTCCCCATGTGGCTCTAGTGTTTCCTTCCACGTCTCACCCCTACGGATTTCTACCACGGTCAGCCTCTCCAGCGTGTGAAACGTGAATAGGCTTATTAGGCTTATTTGGGGTGTTAAAAGCCGGTGGCCGAGTATCCGATCTGCTGGCATGCGAGTGTCGCAAGGCCCAGGTGGTCCCGGGTCATCGAAGGCCCGCCTGGATACCGTGCCTTCCTGAGACTCGCCAAGATCCCCTTCTCTCACGGCTTCCTTATCGACCAGACTACCAGGAATAGGAGCAGCTGAGAACAGGAGCCAATTAGGCCACGGTTAGACGGATGTCTGTTCCGTTCCGCAGACCCGTTGCCCTGCTCCTTGGGCCGGGTTTTAGCTACCATACTCAAGGCCTTTATCCTATTGAAACACATGTAAACAAACGCAGTGCTTTGTTAGGGGCTCTCCGATTAGCATCTACGCTAATGGATCAAGCAACCAGGGGATTTGGCCGCGCACCATGTAGGCACTCAGTGCTGTAAGTAGTGCTACACAGCCTACTGTGTTTACATCTGTAGGAACACAGAGGCCTCTGTGTAACGAGGCATCATGTCCAGACCGTTACTGTTACTGCATCCATCAGGGATACCCATAAACAGGATACACTGAGTTAAGAACCGCAGAACAAAATCATTACTGTCATTTTAATTCCTATGGATCGCATTGAGCCATCTCAGCCTGAACAGGCCCCCACACAAGCTCCGTTGGGATTAGATTAATTCCACCAGAGTTCAAATTGGGATGTGATTTCACTTTGCAGCGCTGTTTATGTTTATCCAGTCATCGGTAAATTGAGACCACATTCCCTTTAATAATAATGGCCTCATTAAGGAGGCGTACGAAGAGAAGAAAGGACGGCAATCGCAAAGTCCCACACAATAAAGATCCTCAGAAACAGCTGCACAACAAACACAAAAACAATGCAATGGCAGGAATCTCATGATAAAGGAAAAATTGAGAACAATAAGCCGTTTTATTACACAAAGGTATGAAGAATGGTGTTATAAACTCTGAAAGTGGGACAGAGTGATCGATATCCAGGTGCTGGATGCTAGGATACATTTACCTTATATGCACCCCTATATATAGATCATATAGCTCCTCTCATACTGAACTTGACTGTCTTGACTGATTGATTACATCTGGAGTGTGGGAACAACTGTCAAACAGTCACTTGAAGACTATTGTTCTTTTTGGACTTAAGGCTGTGACCACAGTCGATATCTGCATGTTTTTTCCAGACTCCAGGAGACAGGGGGAGCCGGTGTCCAGAGCCTGTCTCTATCGGAGAGCCATGTGGCAGAATTGGATGGGGAGACTGTGCGCCTGTTTGGGCCTGGAGCCCTAGAGGCATTGGAGAGAGGCTGGGGGGTTCAGACGGCTAGTGCTGTCACCACCATCACCTTCCGGTACATCCAGTTCGACAGTATCGTCCCCATCCTGCCACGCATCCGCCTCAAATTCCCCAACCTCACGGTGAGTCCTCTAGAGCACGGGCACCCTGTTCTGGTCCTGGTGGATCCCTGCCCTGCATAATGTGGTGTTTTCACTAAGCTAATACACAATCCTACTAATCAGTTAATTGACCTGTTTTTGCTCCACTTACAAAGTCATTCTTCTTATGAGCCTGGTCAAGCTCGACGGAACGCTGATAAACATGCCCGAGAAATTATATCATCTCATAACAATATCGATTTTGTCACACATTATTCCACTATGATGTTTTCTTATGATTTTTTTGCTACAAAACCTTGAGTTTCCTATTTTCAATATGAAAGTGAAAAGTGAAAGTGACGATTCTTTCGTACATGAATACAGCACTCAGTGTGAACAACATGAAATTCTTTCTCTGGTTTTAAACCCATTCACCAAGTGAAGCAACAGGCAGCCAGGAACACAGGGCCCGGGGAGCAGAGTGTGGGGACGGTATCCTGCTCATGGGTACCTCAGAGGTGACACTATCAGGCTTGAGATTCGACCCCACGGCTTCCTGATCGCAGGACGAACGCCTTAACCACTAGGCCACCAGCTGAATACAAATACAGCAAACTGTAACTTAAAGTAGCTGGTTTTAATGTGCAGTGTTGTGCAAAAGCCTAAAGCCACCTCTTATTTCTTCATATTTTTCTATCTTGTATGTTTTTATGTAGTCTTGAGGAACAGTTCTCCAGGCTTCCTGAAGGACTTTCAAAGGCTCTCAGTTTCAGTCCAGTCCCTGAACCTGACCAGTTTCAGAGGAATGTTTTTGTTTGTTAAGACACACAGTGACCGACGTATGAATCATTCAAGCAGAACAAAGAGCATCTAACTTAAGTTCTGAACCAGTGAAGAATCAGGAGCAGATGATTCCAGATGATCAGGCGGTGATCAGTATACTGGTGGTGCTGAATGCT
>JBBPCY010072623.1:0-10892 GCA_037974405.1 Brachyalestes nurse
TGTGTCTCCGTCTCCTCTTCTCTCTGCTCTGGTTGGTTCCTGTTTCTCTGGTTAAGAGTCCGAGTTCCTCGAAACCACCGATCCTTCCTCCAGCATCACTGACCAAACACCAAATTAAACTCAAAGGAAATGAGGTGATGGTTTCGTTTCCTGTGATCTTCATCTAAAAAAACACTGCAGTAGAAGTGAGATCAGTCTGTTTAACCAGTAAATAAATGATCCTATTACTAACTCCTCTCACATTCATTTAATACAATCCAGGTTCCATCACTAGCGAACTGTAATAACACAGATGATCCAAACTCATAATCCGTTACACAGTCAGTTAATTCTGGAGCAAACAGTAACATAAGGGAAATATTTGTAAAAGTTTTAAAAGGTTTAAATAGGACTAGAGCATCAGAGGCCAGGGTAAGTTCAGCAGTCAAATTTCAAAAAAGATCACGAACAAGAAATCACAAAGGACGAGGATACAGATCACTCAGTACAGCATGAAAGTCAATATTTTGTAAAGCTACATTTTGTACTGAGTCCTTAAATACTGTAAAAACCGGAAGACCTAGCTATATTGCTGTGAATGTTCAAGTTGTAACAGGGGCGTCAGAGGCATTCAGAATGTGGGGGGATATTTTAATGAATTAAATGAGATTTCCTGGATTGTGGTGTATTTTTAACAGGTTGTTAAACACAAAATTTTACCTACAAAAGTGCCTTAATTCAATTACTATTTTAGAGACAAATTCAACAATTCAACAAGTACTCATTCAACTAGTCCATATATTCATCATTTAAAACTCACTGCAATGCCTAAGATACCGAAATTAATGTGACACAATTTATCACTTTATGGGTGCATTTTACTTTTTTATTTTATGTATTCCTTTTATTTATTTAGTTTTAGACGTGACACAACATTTACACGGGAGAAAATAACATTTTTTATTATTAAAAAAATATTGCAAACAATTGTTCATCAACCAAGAATACCCTACTGTTTAAGTAGCATAAACAAGGCAAGGATTTTCAGTGGTGTGTGTATTCTCCTATCGATCAAGTGGAATGGATTTTTTCGTGAAACAGCGATGGGTGCACTAATAATTGATGTTAAATGTGAGGCGGTTCAAATGAATAATTATGAAATGTTATTGTTGTGTCCCCTTCAGATTGAATAGTGGCGACGCCCATTATCCATTTATATTTCAACTGCTACGGCACATAGATTAAAAGTGTATATTAAGTATCCACTATTATAAATATGAATATGTGAAATTAAATATACAATGTATTACTCACTAGCACAAGGAATTATTATATATGTTCTAATATCACTCAGGTTTTTGCTCATCCTCCTCAAAAAAGATATAAAATAAAGTATAAACGCTTTATTATTATTTGAATTATAACCAATTAAAATGATCATGAGCAAAGACAATTATGGTATTTAAGCAGGGCTGAATGAAACCAACACCTGCCTGGAGAATCAGCAGAAAGTAGAAAGACACAAGTATGGTCTGTCAATTTATAGACGACCCTGTGGAGGAGTGTGAATGAATAATTCGAAGGACATTCAGACCACCAGGCTCCAAGGGTCTTTAGGGACAGAATAAACCCTCTTGCCTTCCCAGATGACTATCTGTGGGAGAGATATTGGCCCAGTCCAGCAGACCCAGCATAGTGTACCTGTGTGTCCTGCTTGAGCCACACCTCAGCAAATCCACATGGCGAAGCCACGTGTCACGGTGGGGTGCCGTACGGACTGAGAAAGGTAGGCACATGCGCGCACACATCGCATGGGATCCGACGCCGGAGAGGCTGGGGGAACCGGCGCCGGGTCAGGAATCTGGGTTAAGGCCGGCGCGGAAACTGGCGCTAGTGAAGCTGAGGCTTGAGCGGAAACCGGCGCAAAAGAAGCTGAGACCGGGGCGGGACCCGGCTCGGTGCCAGGAGCCGAGACCGGTGCTGGTGAAGCTGAGACCGGTGCGGGAACCGGCGCTGGAGCCCGGGTGGCCGGTGCGGAAACCGGCGCTGGTGAGGCTGAGGCCGGTACAGAAACGGGCGCTTGTGAGGCTGAGGCCGGTACAGAAACCGGCGCTTGTAAGGCTGAAGTGCGCTGGAGCGTTTTGTTGGATCTCTGGCCAACAAAAGTCGAGGTTCGACACTCACACACCACATTTCTTTTAGACCAACTTTTCAGGCTAACATTTATTTCTGTAGATTTAGGTCGTGATAGGCATCAGAGTAAGGACACACATCTCCCAAGAAGTTCAACTTTTGTTTCATCAGACCACATAATATTTTCCCAAAAGAAATGGGAATCATCAAAATGTTTTTTTGGCAAAAGTGAGATGAGCCTTTGTGTTCTTTTGGGTCGTAAGTGATTTTCACCTTGGAACTTGCCATTTTTGTGCAGTCTCTTTATTGTTTTGTCATTAACATTGACCTTAACTGAGGCAAGTGAGACTTGCAGTTCTTTACATGTTGTTCTAGGATCATTTGAGTAATTTTTGTAGACCGGCCACTTCTAGGAAGGTTCACCACTGTTCCTTGTGTTTCTAACAGTGGTTCGCTGGAGTCCTAGAGCTTTCAACATGGCTTTGTAATCTTTTCCAGACCGATAGATGTCAATTACTTTGTTTCTCATCTGTTCCTGAATTTCTTTAGATCGTCTCTTCCACTGTGGCTTGTAGAATTGCACTCAGTTTTCCAAACAATGTGATTAACCAAAGTTACTTTGTGATTTTGCAATTACTTTTTCCACATAGGGCCATGGGGGTTTCGATAGTTTCTGTTCCTTAATAAATAAAATAATCACTTTTTGCATTTTGCATTTTGTGTTTACCTGGGTTATCGTTGCCTAATATGTACATTTGTATGATAATCTGAAACATTTAAGTATGACAATCATGCAAAGAAATAAGAAATCAGTAAGGGGGGCAAATACTGCACTGTAGATGTAGATTACTCAAATCAAAATATCCTGTGCTTTTGGCTGTTTAAAAGGGGATAGTATGTTTTGGCAAGAGTTTTCCCCTTGTGCCTTTTAGATATCTGACCTCTGTCTATAACGTGGAGGCTGATTTCTGTCTAGTGATTTAAATGTTACATTTTATGCGGATCTTTTGGTTTTTGTGGTAACTTCCACTTTAAAATAAACTTTTGGACACTTCCCTTTTTGTGCTCGTTTTAGCAGAGCAAATATTGCCCTTGCTGAAGAAGGTGACCTTGCTGATACGAAGGAAGAAAGTAGAGAAGAAGCTGTGAAACAAGAACCCAAATTCCAAAATACTCTCTGGAAGTTACGACGTGTCTCCACTAAATGGCGCCATTAACACAGTTTCTATTCACAGGGATTAAATTAATGCCCATGTTACGACAGTTTTGTTTGGTAGGTTATTGCTACTGTCAAATGGATTTTAAAAAAGGTGGGTTTCTGGTTGTGATCATTACAAAAACTACTTCAGTAAATCGAATGTATAGAAAATGAATAATCTAGATAATCAAAATAATTTAGACAAAAAACACATTTATGCTTTTTCCATTTTGATATTTCATTTAGATTTATTTCATGCCCTTGTTTGCTTTCTTTAGCTGATCTTTCAGAAAGAGCTTCAAATCAACATGCATTTACAGTTACAATTTAAAAACAATTCTAAAGGAGATTGCATACAGCATTCAAGTTTATCTAGCACATTATCATACACAGAAAGTCATTCAATGTGCTTTACAGAAATTGAAATTAAAACAAGGATAAAATTTGAATAAAATAGAACAAGATAACAGAAGTAAAAGATTACATAAAACATTAAAGTGCAGTAAGAGTGCAAATATGTAAGAATAAATAAAAGTAAATTAAAAGTGCGGTAAAATAACGTTTAAAAGCTTTATTTTAAAAAGGTATTCTAAATTAATTATTTTCATTGCAGTCATTGAACTGACTTTGTTGCATTGAACTAAACAGTCTAATCTATGCCTGACACTGTCTTGTAGATACAATTGTTGGTTAGGTGATTGTTTGGTGTTGGGGTTCAGGCTCCTTTAGATTCAATCTGATTGGTTGGTGTTGGGGTTCAAAAACTGATCACTTTAACTTTACACAAGAGTGAATCATATTTTCATCATTAAACACATTTTACTCAGTTTTACTCAGGAAAACTTACTGGTTCTCTCATCAGGAACAAACACTAATAAACAGTGAGAACATGAGCAGCAGTGAGAGTTAATGTCTCACCTGGAACCTGGAGATGAGTCTCTGAGTAATAGGAGTAATACCTGACTGACTCTCCTCCATCATCATCTCTCACATCTCTGATTCTCACACTGAGAACTTTAAACCTTCTGTCCTCAGAGATGGAGAACCTGCCTTTCTGAGGGTCGGTAGTTATGAACAGATAATTAAAATTTTGACCATCGTGTGTTCTCTCCCAGATAACCAGTCACAGTCTTTAGCCTCAAACAACATTGATCTGTCAATCACACAAAATAAATGTACTTTTCAATTATCAGTCATCATTTAGATGATACTCTTATGATTACAATCGTTTTAAGATCTTAGTGTTTCTCACCTGTGTTCACTTTCAGGTTCACAGTGTGACACCACACTCCAGTCTCCTCACACTGATATGCTTCAGCGTCCTGTAAACTCCGTTTTCTGTAGATCACTATAAGATGTCAATAATAATCTAACAGAGATAATCTGTCTTTATGAAATACATGGACAGGAAGGAAAATATGGGGGTCCTACTACCCAGGATGTAACAACTCCACTGCAGATCAGAGCAAATGATGATATGTCCTCCAGCACAGTCGAACAAAACACCTGTATCCACTCACTAAGCCAGAAATAGAGGCCATGGAGCTCTGAATAAGGTTACTGTAAAATTCCAATATCCTCTACCTCTCATAAACTCAGTATTAGAAGAGCTCAGACACACAAGTGTTCACAAAACCTGATTTAGGGAGAGTCTATAGTCTTGTCAAAATAAGAGAAGGGGACGAGTGGGGAACCACAGTCATTACCTCCTGAGGCCACTATAAATACCAAGTCATTCCTTATGGACAGTGCAGTGCACCTTCTGTTTTCCAGTCTTTTATGGATCAAAATCCCCTGTGTTCTAGGTGGTTTATATGGGAGAATATACCACCTTAAGATGTTTTGTTAAGAGTTTTCCGAGGGTGCCTTTTCAATATCTGACCTCAGCCTGTAACTCTGGACTGGATTTCTGGTCTTGTAATTTGAATGTTATGTTTTATGTGGATCTCCTGATTTTTGCCCATGGGGTTTCTGGTTATAATCATTACAAAAGCTTCATCCATCAATGAATACAGACAGTTCAGAAAGCTAATGAATATTTTTATTGAAATTGATATTTATTTAAATTAATTCCATGCTGTTGTTCAAATGTTTTGGCATTTTTTTTTCAGAAACAGTTGACAGCAACATGCATTTACAGTTATAGTTTACGAAAAAAAAGATGTAAAACATAGAAAAGGCATAAATGCATTGCAAGCACCATTAAAGTGGACATAGTTTTGCATATTATGCAAAACTTTATAAGCAAGTTATAAAAGGTCTAGGGGCTGTACAAAACATGGTCATGAAGTTCTTTGCACAAAATCACCCTCACATAAGGAGATCTCACCAGCTTTATTCTTGACAGTTTCAATCCCTTTCAAAATGAGCTGTTTGGATTGCATAGAACCAACCCTCATCTGTCGAGCCTCCACCCACTAGTTGAAGATCTGCCATTTTTGTCTGCTGGTTTTACGAGTACACATAAGACGCAGAGCGCTACAGCTACAGGCAAAGGCAAGTCACTCATTAAGTGTTGTGTTCGTCTCGCTCTGGGTCCAACTCAGGGTCCAACATATATTGCTGAATAGAGCCTCTGTTTTCTGCCATTTTACAAGGTGTTAAATGTCCCAATACTTTTGTCCATCTAGTGAATCTCTCACTCTTTCTTTCTCACTACCTTCTTTTCTTCAGCCTGGTCATTATACAGGCTAGACCCACTGTCACAGATTGAAGGAAAGAAGGAAAGAAAGTGTTACAGCAAAACGATTAATATGCGTTCCAGAGATTAAAGAATTAAGATCAGAGAGACTTTTAAAGCAAGCAAAGTTTATTATATTTGCCAGGCAAAAAAAAAAGCAGGTCTGTTCCCAGTCTACTCAGACAAGAGTGTGCTAAAACAAGACGAGTTACATGTTTTTTTTTAATACTCAACTTCTCTAGACATTGTGTCACCTTTATAGACATCTCCAACAGAAAAGAGGAACTGAAGTAAGGATCCTGCTGAAGTTTGACTGTGCTGACCTCTGTCACCTCAGCATTACAGAGCTCTTCTTAAAGATAACCGAGCTGATAAACCTCCCCAGCTGGAGCCTGATCATTACTGATAAACATACACACTTACTTCATACACTGAAACACATACACAATATACTGGACACAGCGTACTCTTTATAAAAAGGATAAAATATGACAAAGCAGGTTAGCTAATAAGTTTTCCCCCCACAAAAAGAAAGAAACAATTTCACTGGTGTTAAGGACATGGATTCAAATGTGTAAAATCCAGAATTTAAACAGGCAGTGTAAGCATTTTGAATGAGACCGAAACTGTCTGGAATAAAGCTGGTGATATCTCTTCATCTGAGTGATTTTGTGCAAAGAACTTTATGAACAGGCTTTGTAGCCCATAGACCTAAAGTGAGTTTTGCAATATGCCACCTTTAAGAAAAGAACACTTAACAGATTTATCTTTAAAAAAGTATTCTATATTACATGTGTTGACAGCTGTTACTTATGGATTAAGTTGATCACTCTGCAAAAGCTATATTTTAACTACAATACAGCAGAAACAGTCAGTGCTTATACTGACCGTGACAATACTGAATTAAAAACCATCCTAATCTATGCTTGACATTGTATTGTAGCTACAATTGTTTGGTTAGATAAAGAATCTGATTATTTGGTGTAGGGGATTAGGCTTCTTTAGATCTGATTAATTAGTGTTAGGGTTCAGAGTCTGGTAGACTGAATCTGATTGGTTGGTGTTGGGGTTCAGAGACTGGTAGACTGAATCTGATTGGTTGGTGTTGGGGTTCAGAGTCTGGTAGACTGAATCTGATTGGTTGGTGTTGGGGTTTAGAGTCTGGTAGACTGAATCTGATTGGTTGGTGTTGGGGTTCAGAGTCTGGTAGACTGATTCTGACTGGTTGGTGTTAGGTTTTGTGTTCTGGTAAACTTCACTCATTGCAATGTTCTGGTTTCCCAGTAGATCCTTTTCATAATCACCAGCAGGCTGAAATTAAAGCATAAAAACAAATCAATTAAGAATGTTAGTCATCAAGATTTCTTCTAAAATATTTAGTTGTATTTATTTATGATTGTCTTCATTAAACAAAGCTATTGAATAACATATAAAGAATATTGTTATACTGTATATATTTGCAGTTGCTAATAATGTAACGTATTGTGTTCATAGTGTTAAAAATATGAAATCACTGAATTTAATTCTTTGTACAGGAATGTGAAGTGTATTGATGAGTGTTTATGTTTCCATGACTGTTCATTTAATGTTAATTTGGAGTTTTACTTCCCCATTCACTTCACTTTGACTTCATTCACTTACTCTTTTATTATCTCCTGATCTTCTGCTCAAATAAACGCTGTGTCCACCTGAAATCAAAATGAAGGGCACATTATTTATCTCTTATCTGTGTGTGTGTGTGTTCACTTGTATGTATTCATGGAGGAACTGTCCGTGTGTGTGTGTATCTATGTGTGTATCTATGTGTGTGTGTGTACCTGTGCATATGTGTGTGTATTTGTGTTTGTATTTGAGAGTGATGGTGTGTTTGTGTGCGTGTGTGTGTGTGTGTGTATTTGTGTCTATGTCTGTGTGTGCGCGCGTGTGTGTATATATAAAGTCATTGTATAAAATTATCGGCACCCCTGGAATTTCTCCAGAAAATGCACAAATTCTCCTAGAAGACTATTGCAATTACAAATGTTTTGGTACACGCGTTTATTTCCTTTATGTGCATTGGATCAACACAAAAAAGCTGAAAATAAAGCCACATTTGACATGATTTTGCACAAAAATGATTGGCACCCTCAACTTAATATTTGGTTGCACACCCTTTGGAAAAAATACCTGAAACCAATCGCTTCCTATAACCATCAACAACCATTACACCTTACCTGGAATTTTTGACCACTCTCCTTTTGTAACCTGCTCAAGGTCTCTCAGATTTGAAGTGTGCCCTCTCCCAACAGCAATTTTGAGATCTCTCCTGCTGGAACACCAATAACCTCTGATGCAGATACAGCTTTCTGACACCTACACTGCACGCCAAAATATTTTGGTATCTTCAGATTTCATGATGCCTTGCACACAGTCATGGCACCCAGTGCCTGAGGTAGCAAAACATCTCTAAAACATCACTGAACCTCCACCATGTTTGACTGTAGGTACCATGTTCTTTTCTTTGTAGGCCTCATTCTGTTTTTTATAAACAGTAGAATGCTGTGCTTTACCAAATACCTCTACCTTGGTCTCATCTGTCCACAAGATGTTCGCGCAGAAGGACTTTGGCTTCCTCAAGTACATTTTGCCAAACTCCACTCTGGCTTTTTTATGTTTCTGTGTGAGAATTGAGGTCCTGTCATAGTGTTTCATTCCGTTCAGATGTCAACTGACACCCTGAGTCTGCAGAACAGCTTGAAATTGTTTAGAAGTTGATTGGGGCTGTTTATCCACTATTCGGACTATCCTGCATTGCAGTCTTTTATTATTTTTTCTCTTCCATCCCCATCTAGGGAGATTAGCTATAATGCCATGTGTTGTAAACGTCTTCTTTGTGTTGCACACAGTGGACAACGGAACATGAAGACCTCTGGAGATGGACTTGTAGCCTTGAGATTGTTGATATTTCAACAATTTTTGTTCTCAACTCCTCAGACAATTCCCTGCTCTTCTTTCTGATCTCCTTGCTTAGTGTGGCACACACAGACACGCAACAGCAAGGTTGAGTCAGCTTTTCTCCATTTTAACTGGCTTCAGGTGAGATTGCTATATTGCCAGCACGTATTTCTTGGCACATGTGGGTTAAAACAAGCATCATATGCTTGAAATTAAGCAGATCGTGCAGCTCACTGTGCTGTTTGTGTTTAGAGTTAAGTATCTCCACACATGTGATGTGTGTGTGTCTCCTCTGCTGCCGAATTTCTCGCCTTGTTGTTGTCTGTTTTTACCTTTGCCTCTAAGCAGCAGCGGCCAATCAGAGGCAGAGACTGCATTGTATACACAAGCGGGCACAGAGAGAGGAAAAAACACTCGACTAGTCGACTTCTCTCAGGCAGAGTCGACTAGTACGTCTGAAGTCGACTAGTCAATTTTTGTGTTAATGCTCAGGTGTGTGTGTTTTTCTGTGTAAGTGTGTATGTGTGTGTGTGTGTATGTGTGTGTGTGTGTGTGTGTGTGTGTATTGCAGCTGTAACGACACCCCAAACCCACGATTTGGTTCGTATCACGATTCTTTTGAGGGGGGCCCTGAGACGCTGTTTTGTTTGAAGACACCTTAACTCCTGAGCAGTTTATAACAACCCAGCTTATAGACACTTTTAAGCCAAGTGTCATAATGCATGTATGTTTTAACTTGTGTGAGGGCTCTTACAAACCCTGCGACCCTCAGATATTGGTTAAATATTGTGTGTGTGTGTGTGTGTGTGTGTACCTTGTCTCATGCTGGATCTCAGTTTGTAGAAGATCAGAGTCACACAGACACACACAGTGATGATGATGGTGATGATGATGATGATGATGATGATGATGATGATGGTGATGGAGGAACCTGGAGATGAGAGACAGAAAGAACAGACTTTATCATCAACACACACCACAAACACCTTCTCCATCAAACCAGGAACCTCCGTCTCCACATCAGCTCCAGTTCCTGCAGTCTAAAGCACTGAAGTCCTGCCTGAACACCTTCAACACCAGCACAGAATGAAAGAGGGAGTGAAGAACAACCACTGAGTTCTTACTGTCTGCTGCTGCTGCTGCTGGTGGGTTCTCAGTAGAACTTGGTCTTGCTGGTGTTGGTGGGTTCTCAGTAGAACTTGGTCTAGCTGGTGTTGGTGGGTTCTCAGTAGAACTTGGTCTTGCTGGTGTTAAAACAATCATAGCAAAATTCATAATAAATGATAACCAGTCACATTCTTTGGTCCAAACAACATGAATCTGCCAATCATACAAAATAATTTGTCAATATTTGTTAATAATCAATAATCATTAAAATGATAATATTATTATTAATATAAATCTCTGTGTTTCTCACCTGTTTTCACTTTCAGGTTCACAGTCTGATTCAACACTCCATACTGATATGATCCAGCGTCCTGTCAGATCTTGAGTAGAAGAACCTGTGTGTTCTGTGTTTGAGTTGATATTAAATTTACACACTGATTTGTGTTTCCTACACAAAAATATGTGTCATAATTTCTATAGTGTGGGTTTTTACAGTAGATGGTGACGTTGCCTCCTGGATATCCAATCACATCAGAGCAGCCCCCTGGACCTGTCAGTCAAATAGAAAATTCTCACTCGACTCTCTGATCTCTGATTCCTCAATAAAGTCTTGTTTTTCTACAGTTTTGCATTAAAACTCCATTAGAACAAAAATGTTATAGAAATAGGTAAAACCTAAAAGTAAAAGAACTTTCATCTTAAACACAACACATTTAATTAGTAGTAAAATATCTGACCTGAGATCAGTTGGAAGGTGAAGATGAGGAGGATCTTCATCCTAAAATGAACTTTAACTCCACGATCTTCAGACTTTAAACTGTGGTCCTCGTTGTGTTGGTGTGTCTCCGTCTCCTCTTCTCT
>JBBPCY010072624.1:0-10892 GCA_037974405.1 Brachyalestes nurse
GTGATCAGACCCTTTATCAGACAGTGTGTGTGAAGAGTAGAGTGTGTGATCAGACCCTTTATCAGACAGTGTGTGTGGAGAGTAGAGTGTGTCATCAGACTGTTCATCTGACAGTGTGAGTGAAGACTAGAGAGTGTAATTAGTGGCGTAGTGGGTAGGATACTTGCCTCTAGACCAAGAGGTCATGGGTTCGAATCCTACCTTCAGCGAACCACCACAAACCACCCCAAGTTGCTCCAGGGAGACTGTCACCTGTAGGTAGGGAATGGAAGTCGCTTTGGATAA
This sequence comes from Brachyalestes nurse, assembly GCA_037974405.1. Lineage (NCBI taxonomy): Eukaryota > Metazoa > Chordata > Actinopteri > Characiformes > Alestidae > Brachyalestes > Brachyalestes nurse. The sequence goes on from JBBPCY010072624.1 coordinate 286, forward strand.
AAGCGTCTGATAAATGCCGTAAATGTAAAGTATAAATGCCTCTATCAGACAGTGTGTGTGAAGAACTATGGTCTGTAAGAGAGGTGGATTTAAAAACTATAGAGCAATAAGTTATCTATAAATAATTTGTTAATGATTCAGTTGTGTGATCTCAGCAGAAACTTATAGAATCAACCGTATTCATCTGTTCAGCTGATCAGTGGATGGAACCAGTTGAGGACCATCTCCACCTCTCCACTGCAGGAACATCTATTAATCATCTTGGTGCAAACGTCTAAAGGACGTGGCCTGTGAGGTAACCTCTGACCCCTCCCACTGCAGGCTGACCAATGGCTGCTGACCTGCAGGTGTAGAGAATGTGATTGGACACTGTGATGGAGATGACAGAGTGGCAGTGGGCAGCGTCTTCTTTGTGTTGCCACTTCAATAATAATCCTACAATCAGGGATCACTTTCGTTAAGTAAACATTAAATAATTTGGATCTTTCCCTTCTACAGGAACCCCAAATCACAATTAACACAACTGTACAAATGTCCTTGAAAAAAAGTAAGACTGAACTCTGCTACATTTGAAAATCTGAAGTTACCATTTAGTTCTGAGGTTCTAAGAAATGTTCCTGCACAAGTTTATATATTTTACACACATTTCATGAAGGCTCCTTAAAGCTCATGCTGTCAGACGTCGTTGCACTGGAAACCTTTCAGTAAAGTCTGTCTCTAATATTCCCAAATGCTTTCTGAAAAGCTGAATAAAAGTATTTTTAAAGGTCAGTTAGAGGTACTAAAAGCTTCAGAGATCAAACCTGACTCCATCAAATCAGACTGCATAAGATCAGCTCAGACTCCATCAAATCAGATAATCAAATTCCATCAGATCAGATGATCAGATTCTACCAGATCTGACCCCAGACCCCATCCAAATCTGATCCTCATGCCTCATCAGATCTGATTATTAGACCCCACACAATAGGATAATCATAATTTTGGAACTATAGAAGTGTGATAATAGTTATGATAATATTTTCTACAATATTTTCTGTGGTCTGATGCACCTGTCGGGTTAAAGAGTAGAGAAAAATTTCTGTTGGTGAATGTGTGTTTTAACCCGGTGTTCTGCTCTGCTCTGGGGAAGCCCACGCTGAACTGGAGCTAACTATGGAAGTGTTTGCTGACCTTCTGGTTGTAACCTCAGGCTCTGAGACATGAACTCGGTCTGGAGACACTCTGTAGACCCTGTGACAAGGGCAAGTCCAGCCTCATCAATCTAAATCCGACAATGAGCATCGGAACTGCATGTCAAAATGCGCCACGCCTCTTCCTCTCCTCTTTACAGATCCCTGCTGGAGACAATGGGTGGAGTACAGGGGTCAAAATGTGGGAAACACATCTCCCCATGGTCCTGTGTGAAACTTCAACAGTGACTTGCAACACTGGAGCTGAGTTTGAGAACTTGAAGGATCCCAGAGATGAAAAGAAGGTTCGAGCCAACAATGCATGAGTGTTTACAAACTGTGTTTGTGTACTGTGGTGTTTATGGACTGTGTAGTTTATAGACTGTGCTGTTAATGGACTGTGGAGTTTGTGGACTGTGGAGTTTGTGGACTGTGGGGTTTATGGACTGTGGAGTTTATGGACTGTGGAGGTTATGGACTGTGGAGGTTATGGACTGTTTATAGGTTGTGGTGTTTATGGACTGTGTTAATAGACTTTGGTGTTTATGGACTGTGATGTTTATAGACTGTGTTCATGGACTGTGGTCTTTATGGACTTTGTAGTTTATGGACTGTGTAGTTTATGGACTGTGTAGTTTATGGACTGTGGTGTTGATGAACTGTGTTGATGGACTGTTGTGTTTATAGGCTGTGGTGTTTAAGGACTGTGGACTGTTTTGATGGACTGTGGTGTTTAAGGACTGTGGAGTTTATGGGCTGTGGAGTTTATGGGCTGTGGTGTTTATGGACTGTGGACTGTTTTGATGGACTGTGGTGTTTAAGGACTGTGGACTGTTTTGATGGACTGTGGTGTTTATTGACTGTGGAGTTTATGGGCTGTGGAGTTTATGGGCTGTGGTGTTTATGGGCTGTGGACTGTCAGGGTCAAACTGACCATCTGGCGTATCGGGCATTTTCCTGGTGGGCCGACGTGTTATTTGGGCCGATTGTTTCTTCATTTATTTATTTATTGGTCTGACTGGCCCATCACACTCGTAGATCTGCCGCCCAACTGACACTGGGCTGGCCCAATCAACTTTTTAAACCCCACCCCCTTTCGATTTGGTCCCTGTGCCTGTGTGATTTATTTGCCAAAAAAGTCAGCACATGAGTTTATTTCCTGTCGACCGGCCCCTGAAACTCTCCTCTGCGGCCCATTGGTTCTTTTCTTTACTGACAAGGGGCTGGACGAATAATATCCTTAAACTCCTCCCCCTTTTGGTTCTGTGCCAGTGTGCAGAAAGTGTATAGGGGGCGCAGAGAAACTGTGAGAGAAAAAAAATGGGCAGACGCTGCCAAATTGCCAAAATTATTGACATTTTTGCTGCAGGGCCGTTATCAGCTGATGATGGTGATGGCGGTGGCAGTGAACCTGCGGTAAGCTGGACTTCTTTCAGAACACTTAGACTAAGTTATGAGTACAGGAACCCATAAACCACCCTTGGTAAATCTGTGCCATACTAGAGAGTTAGTGGTGGTATAAAAAAAGTTAGATTATAACACACCAATAAAATAATTGTTTTCCACGCTAGTTTCTCTTGTTAAATTTATGAACGTGGCGAAATAACCTGATAATATCATCAGTGTTACTGGGGACCAGCTATTTATAACACTTGGTGTACACTTGCAACAATAGACATTTAAGTTCTTTTAAATAAATCGTCTTATTGAAGTGAAAACATTTTTTTAACCACCATTCATCAACATCAGTAGCGGCTCCCTGTCAATCTTTTTGATGAAACAAACCACCCTTCATCCTCGGCGTGCCGCGAAACAAACTCAGCCCCTCACCGAACCCTGAGCAGCTTGATTTTCTTGCCTTAAGTTCTTACTTCACCTCCATGTTCTGCTGTTACTGCCTCACATTCTTCTCTCTCCTGCTCTTCCCTCAATCTCCTCATAGTTAGTGTTAAATCACTACAAAATATTTTATTTTATAGTAAATATCTTACAGACATGTAAAAGTAATGTTTATTTCAACAGTACATAATTAACTATATTTCTAAATCCTAACAAATCATATCTAACCTCTTTCTCACCTTATAAATGAATTCTACCCTCTTGGTCTTCTTGGTGAAGTTGTTAATCACTCTGTCATACCAGCAGGGTTTTTTTTCCAAGGATTTCACCAGTGTCCAGCTTGGCTGGGTGGTGGTGGGGATCACTAGCAAGCGGTTAAGCTAACAAGCTAATGCCCTTCCTTCTCTGCACTCGTAGACAAATAATAAAATATTAAATAAAAGAAATATTATTATAAATACTAGTAAATAATATGTTACGCGTTTTATGTATGAAGCTTCAGTCAGTCATTTTGAAGCGGAGAACTACCCTATCACAGTAGGCAGTCACTTGTTTCACAGGTGGGACTTATTTACCATTAGAGTCCATTGAAGAGTCCACATGTTTCACTGAAATTCTCTGTTTCACCACGGATGGAGGTAGCACTGTTTCACGTTTTTGACCAGAGCCGTATACAACGCTATTGAGGAGCTGAAATTAGGAGAGCAACGTTATTTTTATGAGCATTTTCACACCAATAAAAAAGTGATAGTTATGACGTTTTTTTGTATTTTTTTTCTTGGTGAAACATTGTTTCACCTTTAGTCTTATAGAAACCGCCACTGCTGTAAACACTAAAGGTAGCTCACCTAAAAAATCCATAAATTCCAAACCATCTTGTATTTACAGAGACTGAAAATAATCTGTGAAGCGGCAGCACAGTGAGGTGGTGGTTTGTATGTGTGTGTGTGTGTGTGTGTGTGTGTGTGTGTGAGTGTGTGTTTGACTGTTCTTACCTCCACCAGGTGTGGTGTGGGGTTGAAGCCGCAGAGGTTGCAGACTTGTTTGTGGCACTGGGTGCAGGAGTTGTAGTTGGGAGGCTCACTGGATCCAATGTTAAGTTCAGTCTTACACAGCGGGCACTTAACTTTGGGTGCCTGACTCACCGGCTGGACCGGTTGGACCGTCTTCAGTGGGGACTGCTGCTGCTGCGGCGCTTTTTGATGATGCGCCGGTGACTGCTGCTGCTGCTGCTGCGGCACCTTTTGATGATGCGCAGGTGACTGCTGCTGTGGTGGCACCTTTTGATGATGCGCCGGTGACTGCTGCTGTGGTGGCACCTTTTGATGATGCGCCGGTGACTGCTGCGTCATCTTTTGATGATGCGCCGGTGACGGCTGCTGCGGCGGAGGTGGTTGCTGAGGCTGCTGCTGTGAGGCGGCATGAGGCGTTTGAGGAAAGCTTTGTTTGGCCGCACTGAGTGGTCCCATTGCAGCCTTAGCATTAGCATCACTGAATAGCACTCTGGGACCCTCTTGTTGACGGGCAGGTGAGGGCTGAGGCGAAGTTCCAGCGAGTGGGTCGACCGAGATCAGGGTACTCGCCTGGTTCAGCAGGGACGCCCCAAAGCCGAACAGCTTGGTCAGGCCATCCTGGGGGGGTGCGGAGGCCTCTTGGGCCAAACCGGGCCGGCGGGCTGGGGAACTTCCTGCGCTCCGGATCTGGTCTGGTCGCCCTCCATGGTGAATCGGAGAACCTCGACCAAGATCTGGCTGTGAAGGGGCTTTGGCCATGCCAGGGAGGGGCACGGCTCCGGGGTGAGGGATACGGGGCCCAGTTTGGGTCGCCCCGCCTGGGCCTCTCTGTCCAAACTCCCCACGTTGAACCTGGGAAGCCTGGGGCCCTGACACGGTTCCTGGGTGTGAGTATCCCATTTTAGAAGGATCGGTTTGGGATGCAGGGCCTGTGTGAGGTCCAGGGCCCGTCTGAGGGCTGGTCTGGTAAGGAATAGCTCCGCTCTGTCTTTGAAGGCCCGGGGAAGCTTGAGGTTGGACCTGGGGTTGGATTTTGGGATGGGGCTGGGTTTGAGGCTGATGCTGGGGTTGGGGTTGTGCCTGGGGCTGAATAGAGGGATGGGCGTGGGGGGGTGTTGGATCCTGTTTAGGTTTATGGGATGGAGAGTGGATCTGCTGCTGGCTCTTGGAGCGAGGTGTGGTCATGTCCATCCCTAGTGCTCTCTGCATCTGACAGTTTAGACATAGCCACTCCTGGACCTGTGGATACACACACACACACAAACACACACACATAGACACACTTATTAATCATTTTCAGTTTTTGGTTTCAGTCCAAAAAAATCATTTAGGTGCATCCCTAAACTATACTTTTATTTTTATAATGTTTGCACAGTTTATAATGTTTGCACAAAAAGGAGCGATTCAGGATACATTTCACTTGAATCTTGACAGATGCAGGATCTGTCTCTAATGAAGTTTGAGATACAAAGTCATCACAGGCGCGTTTTAACAGTCTCTGGCTTTTTCTAACAATAATGATCTATCTGATATATGAGAGATGCCCCTGAGAACCAGACCACAACTGAAGTAACGTTCTGGCTACGGCAGCCTTGTGTGACACTAATGACTCGGAACACTAGTTTGTGAGACCTCAATATCAAACAGATTACAGACTAGCTAACCAGTTCAGATGATTCCTGTATCACATGAAAGGCAGTAAATCTGTACGAATGTAATATAGAACAGTAAAATAACTTGAGTTGTCAGTCCTGAATGAGATTAATGTCCACCTGCTGAAGTTATTTCACTCAGGATGAGACTGAGCTCTCAGTCAGCTATGGAATGCGAGTTCTACTGAATGGTGCTCAATTCAGTAAAGATGCTATGAAATAGGAGTGTTACGGTACCGAAAGGTCACGGTTCAGTTCACACTATAGTTCTGACATCACGGTTCGGTTCCGGTCGTCCTCACCTGTGTGGCCTGTATCACCCTGTACTTCACACTGACTGGTTTGTTGACAGGTACAGTACTTCTCAGGTTCCATATTTCTATTTGTCAATGCAACCCTTTTTCTGATGGCATCTCATCCCTTTAAGTGCTTCTGCCACGGTGCCTTTATCTTTATCTCCGATCCTCTCGTATCCTCCCTATTTCACCACTCGAAAATGAAGTTCCAAGATTCTGAAATATTATGTTTTTCAAAGCGACCTTCGATGTCTTCGTCGGTCCAAATTACAAATAAACACTGTTTTTACTTCTCTTCAGGTTCTTCTTCCTCTCCTTCTTCTTCCATTGTTTAGCGGGTAATTATATACTACTGTAAATTTTTTACACTACAAACAAACCGAACCATGGTTTAGTTGAATCCAGACCTGGTTCACCTCTTTTGGTTGGACCAGATTTTGGACCGTGGTCCCTCTGGACACCTGCTATTTTGGTTCAGACCAGTCTGAGAAGTCCAAAGGCCTGAAACAAGGCAGGTGTGAAAGCACCCTTATTCTCTTTATCTAACATGAAGTTACAGCACATCTGTGTCTCACCATCTTTGGGTCATTAGATTCTCAGCATCTCAGATTTTTTGGCACATTTAACTATTTAACATTTAACTATTGTTAAATATTTCTTGAATATAAAACTGGTAGATGCGTTTTCTGTTACATATCTTTACTTTGAACACATTCTAAACATTTACAGCTAGGTGGACAAGAAGTCAGTCTAGCTGCCTCTGTCTCTTCATATCCTCTATGCTTGATCAGAGAAGACCAACTGAAGGTAATTTGAAAGTCTAATTCTTTTTTTTCTTTAAAAAAAAGAGGTTGGGAAAATTTTTCTCAAGATAAGAGCAAAGGGGAGTGTCTTAATTAGAGCTCTCTTTACCAAAAGAGAAAATGTCTGTGTGTGTGTGGGGGGGGGGGGGGGGAACTAACAGAAAGTGAAGTCAGCCTTTTACAGGTTGAGCCTTTCAACGCTATCAGATCATCTCATCTCTCTGGTGTTACCTCTCATACTGTCACTTTCCCTCTCTCTCTCTCTCTCTCTCTCACACACACACACACACACACACACACTTTTTCCAAAAGCATTATAGCATTAAGGTCACTCCAGTGTTCAGTGATCTCTCTGCCATCTGATCGTAATATTTGGGTGTAGGTGCTTTTGGCCTGTTTGAAGACTATTAACAACCAAACAATGTTTCACAATCAGGACCGATGCTCTTTAAAGCTTGTGCCATCTTTCACATTTTGAAAAAGTCTCATTAAGTTTTCCATAGACCTGAGTACGGCAGAACAAAACAGAACATTGAAAAAGCTTTTGAAGCTTTTGAAGCTGATGACAAATGTTTTTTCACACATATCACAGAACCGCGATGTATCAGGTGATTTTAACAAACTGATCCTTCCCGGTTGACGAAATATTAAAAGGTATTTCACAAAGCAGGATTTCTCAATACAGCCAGATAAGTCCAGCTTGTCCAGAAAGAAAAGAGCTGAAGACCATTCCTCCACTAACTGAGAAATCCTGCTTTGTGAAAATGTTAAATGTAAATCCACAAGGGGGCGCTCAGCATCACCTATCCCAAACAACCTGAGATTCCTAACAAAGGGTTACGACTATACAGAGGATAAAGAGGCCTATTCTTTATCTTATTTATGACCTTCCTACGCCAGTGATGTTTCTTTATTATAAGATAAAGTAGCAAGAAAACTGTAACTGACACAAGCGGCTGCAGTAGCTATGATCACTAGCAGCTTAGATCACTACTTTATAAATATTATATGCTTGCATATTCACATAATTGCTAAACTTTAACTGAATATAAATAACGGTTTATTTAGGTAGGTCCACCCCTCTGTTGTTGTTTATTCTACTTAGTGTCAAATTTTATGATGACAGTCTTGGTCTTGTCTATTGGTGCAGTCTTTTATATAGACCTGATTTAAACACAGGGATGCTGCTGACGCAGTGTGACGCTGATCCCATTTTACTAGTATTAATGACAGATCACTCCTTTAAATAAAAGCTCTATTATCACTCCTCCACCTCTGATTTCTCAGTGAAGATTACTCTGTATTTGCTGCTTAAAGTGTGCGGGAGAGCTGTGAGAGGAATGGACGTGTGCAGCAGAAGAGAGAGGTTTTCAGAGACAGAAAAAGAGACAGAGAAGCAGGTTCAGATTTGCTCCATCATTAATTATTTATCCAAGTTAAAAGCGCGCCAGGTGGGAGGTGCCATTTGCTAAGCACACGCAAACCAGCGTGTACAGAATAAAGTGCGAGCATCAATACGAGCACATACACCAAAAAATAAAGTGATCATCCAACATAAAACGAAAGGTAATAGTTTTCATGGATGTTTCAGAGTTGGTTTAGCTTGCAGTACTTAAAGTCAACCTGAAATGATAATTGTTTCTACCACATGCTCGCACCTTTGATTGATGTTTACTGATATTGGCCCACATATAAATGACTTTTGATCTTTGAGTACATTACCTTGTACAAGGTCAGGAAGTAAGTACATTTTATGTATAGTTTTTTACAGTTCATGTTCACCAGAGTACTGTGTAATACAATGAAATATAAATAAAAACAGAAATAAAATGTCCCAGAGACATACATCCACTATACCAACTAAAATCAGCTAAACTCACTCAGAGACTTGAGTAAAAATGTAAGTTTTGAACCTTATTTTAAAGGCTGGAATAGATGTGGAGAGTCTAATATTCGCCGGAAAGGAGTTCCATAGTCTTGGAACCAGAGCTGCCCTGTCGGCCTTGAGTTTCAATCGAGACGCAGGACGGCTAAATAGTGTTCACTGGATGAGCGAAGGTGTCTGGAGGTGGAGTGTAGCTGGAGAGGTTCTATGACGTATGAAGGGAGCTGGCCATTCAGAGTAAAATCTTAAACCTAAAATCTACTGGGAGCCAGTGAAGAGCTGCTAACATCGGTTTAACATGTTTCCTCTTTTGCCGCCGCATTTGGAGACGAGCTGTAGAAGATTCGAATCTGCATAAAAAGCACTGCAGTCATCCAGCCACGAGGAGATCAAGGCATGGATAACTTTATCTAAATCTGACAAAAAGATGAGAATTCTTAATGTTTCTTGAGACAGAAAATTACAGGCCAACCAGCAATTTATCTGTTCCAAACAGTGGGCTGTGTATCATGCACACATTTTTTTTATTTAAAGGGCACGTGAAGTTGCATATAATTCACATAAATGGAAATACCACCGTTTTTTATGATCTGACCAAGTGGGAGCTTATGAATAGAAAATCAAATTTGAGCTTAAATGGACCTTTTGTGGAACCACATGTCTGACGGGTGCAGAGGACAAACAGAAACTCTCAATGTTAACTGAAAAGGTTCGCTCCCTCAAATAAGAGTCAAACCGGGTTAATACTGTTCCTTGAACCCCGGCCCACTGTTCTCGAGGAGATCGAGGAGAAAATCACGGTCCAGCGTGTCAAGGGCAGCACTGAGATCCGAGAGAATTAAGACATCACAGTTCAAAGAAAGGAGCGAATAGTTTGTTACCAAGATTAGAGCAGACTCTAGTGCCGACTGAAATGTTTCAATATCAAAATCAATATGATCTAAAAGACTGAGTTTCTTTAGAAGTGGCTGAACAGCAGTAGACGCTGTTAATGAGGTGTTTATAATCACAATAACATGCTTCCCAGTTCGCTCACACGCCTGTTTCAAAAGTTGTGCTGGAATGACAAAAGTAAATTTGACTACATGGGTTTCAGCTGTTCTACAGTGTCCTGTAAGGATAAGTTTGAAAGTTCTTCAAACTCCCTAAAACTTGCTGTACCACGAGAGAGAGAAGATGAAATAATATCCCAGGGTTTAACCAACATTCTAATGCTGTCTGTATTTTCTTTCCAACAAAAAAATGCTTTGCCGAATTCATGCCCCAAAGCTTTGTGAAGGTAGAGGGTTAACAACCCTTTATGTTTTTAAAAGTACATTTATGTTTTTAAAAGTACCCTGGAGTTCCCATTGTGCTTATCTATATTATCTGTAAAATAATTGTCCCTTGCCAGTTTTACTCATTAAAAGCTCTGATTGAACTTTTCATAAGATCTTCATCCAGCGATGGTTGGGCCTTAAGTTTATATTTGTTAGTTTTTCTTCATTTTAAATGGAGCAATAATGTCTAAAATAGATGCACATTAAGAATAAAAATGAGATGCCAGATAATCCACTCCTTGGCCAGCACCATTTAAGAACAGCTAGACAACAGTGAAATCAGTAATTACCCGAAATCTGTTACCCTTCACCGAGAAACAAATGACAGAATTACTGTGATAGTGACGTAGTTAGTTTAGTGGTAATATAAGACTGGAAATCACTCATAGGCTCTAAAGGAAATTATCATATGCAATATGGACATAAGTATTTGGATGCCTGACTATTACACCAACAGGGACTTTGTATTCAAACCCATAGATTTTAATCTGGAGTTGGTCCCCCTTTGCAGCTCTAACAGCTTCCACTCTTCTTGGAAGACTTTTCACAATATTTTGGAGTTTCTGTGGGAATTTGTGTCCATTCATTCTGTAGCATTTATGAGGTCAGACACTGATGTTGGTGAGAA
>JBBPCY010072625.1:0-10892 GCA_037974405.1 Brachyalestes nurse
GCATGAGGGAGCTGTGAGCTTTTGAAGTTGGGTACAGCAGTCGGGGAAAAATTGTAGGAGGGTTAACAGGTTAAAGGTAAGTAACAAAAACAAACTTAATTCAAAGGGATACATGGTCATGTAAAAATGAATTACCACTGTTTTTGATACATAAAGACACCAACTTTTTGAAGCATATTTAAGGAAAGAAAACATATAGGAAAAACACAGAAAATGGGTCATTTAATGCATTTAGGCCCAGCAAGCTCCAAACCCCCACCTGCACACCTGTCCCACAGGGACTCTGGCGGGACCAGCGGAAATGAAAGGTGAAGATTTCTTCCCAGATAATGCTCTGCTTTGGCTGGCCAGCAAATGTTTTCATAGCTAGATGTTTTATTGGCTTCTTCCTAGATCGGCCTGGCTGCCATGTTTCAGCCTTCATCCATTTTAAGCCTAGCATTTCCTCATCCCCCCCTTTCCGGGTGTTTATGAGCGAAGTGTTGGATAAATTGTTTATAAAAAACTGCCCTGGTTTTCATTTCTGGAAAAAATATATCGGGTATTTCATGACTGGCGAAGAGTTTTGGCTTCCCTCATTCAAACTGAATTCCTGTCAAACAGCGGTGATAGAAAAGTCATATTCACGGAGGGATTTTTTTCCACAATTGAGAGTTTACAGCATATTTCATTCTGAATTAAAGAGGAAAAACAAACTCTGGCTTTCATATGGCTGCCTAATGAGTGTGTGAGAGACAGAGTGTGTATGTTTCAGGGCGTTAAAGGATGAAAGACCTGGCACATATGGGACGTAGAACTGTGCTGTCTGTCTGTCTCTCTGTCTGTCTGACTTTCTGTGTATCTTTCTCTCTTCTCTCTGTGGCCTTGGCAAAGTTTGCTCTCTTATCTGGAGAGCACCGTTTCCATGCCAACATGGAACACATTACCTATGTCACTCTCTCTTAAAATGAGTTTCAGACCCAGAAAGTGTTACTGGCATGATCTATAATTCACAACTGCCAAAGCAACAATGTTGATGAATAAAAAGTTTGAATCCATTGAATCCATGTCAGCAAATGAGATAAAAATATTATACTTGGCCTGGTATGTTTTGAGGAAAATTATCTAATATCGCATACACTGTATGGACAAAAGTATTGGTACACACCTCTTATTTATTGAATTTGGGTATTTCAATCATACCCATTGTCATTGGTGGACAACAGCATGCTTCCAACTTTGTGGACACAGTTTGGGGAAGACCTTTTTCTATTCCAGCATGGCTGTGCCCCAGTGCGCAAAGCGAGCTCCAGAAAGACATGGTTGGATGAGTTTTGTGCAGAAGAACATGACTAGTCCACATAGAGCCCTGACCTCAACCTCATCCCACACCATTGGGATGAACTGAAACAAAGGTGGCCTTTTCATCCAACATCAGTGCCTGACCTCATAGATGCGCTACAGAATGAATGGGCACAAATTCCCACAGAAACACTCCAGAATCTTGTTGGAAGCCTTCCAAGAAGAGTGGAAGGTGTTGTAGCTACAAATGGGGGACCAATTCCATATTAAAGTCTATACTTTTGAATGCAATTTCACACTCTGTTGGTGTAATGGTCAGGTGTCCCAATACTTTTGTCCATATAGTATATCTGTGAGTGGCAAACATAGGTGAAGCAGTTAATTTAAAGGTGAAATGAATTGTTTGCAATCAATGGAATGACAATCAGGTGTGAGAGGGGTGTGTACTGATTTATTTAAAAAACAGTTCTATCAATGTCCGGTCTTCATAATCCATGATTGTGGAAGTGTATCATGGCATAAACAAAGGAGATTTCTGAGGACAAGGAGTTGTTGGTGCTCATCAGGCTGGAAAAGGTTACAAAACCCTATCTAAAGAGTTCTGACTCCAATAATCCACGGTCAGACGGGTTGTGTACAAACAGAGGAAATTCAAGACCACTGTTACCCTCCACAGAGGAGGTCAACTAACAAAGATGTCTCCAAGAACAAGCCGTGTAATAGTCTGCGAGATCCAGCAGGAACATAGGGTAACTTCTAAGCAACAAAAGGCCTCTCTCACATTTCCTAATGTTAATGTTCCATGAGTCCGCCATCAGAACACAGAAGAACAATGGTGTACATGGCAGGGTTGCAAGGAGAAAAAAAATTTTGCTCAGCAACAATTTGCTAAAGATAACAGGAAAAAGTTGGAAGGCTATTGGAAAAATAAATTGTGGATTGCTGAAACCAAAATAAAATTTGAACTGGGAAATGTTATATTTGAAGAACGGCAAACACTGCATTCCGGCATGAGAACCTCATCCCATCTGTGAAACATGGTGGTGGTAGTATCAGGATTGGGCCTGTGTTGCACTGGGTCAGGACCACTTGTCATCATTGATGGAACAATGAATTCTAAATTATACCAGGACATATGTCTGTGTACTAAATTCCATCAGAAAAGGGATCATGTAGCAAGACACAAGTCGTTCTATCAAAGAAGTTCATGTGAGTTAACCCACTAACATCCTAGACCTGAAGTTGTTCTGTGTGGAGGAATAGGATAAAATACCTCTAAGCTGATGTGCATAATAATAATATTTATATCTCATTTTTGTCACTGCATATAACTCCAGTAGAAACATAATTGTAAAGCTACAGGATATGTCCATAGGTTAATTACTCTATTTATATCAGATTGTACAGTATTTCATTTTTTAATGCAATCTTTCAGTCAGTGTTGAACATTATTTTTGACAAAAATTTGATTTGAGCATTCCTACATTTTAAACGACCTCACTAAAACCTTTGCGTGAACTGGACCGGCTATGCCTGATTAATATGAATAAGAACTAAAAAGAGGATCATTGTTAACAAACAGTGCAGCTATAAACAGAAAAACACTGGATTTCCCAATTAACAGGAACTCAGTACCTCTGCTTCCTTGAGAGGTAATATATTCTTGGATTTTAGCTGCTATCATCTATTATGCAGATAGTCTTTTACAGAAACACCTAATAACTATTTTGTAATGAATTAAACTGACGTTTTTGCTTGATTTATTGAATGGAAATCCATGATCTGACTATACATGCCCTTACATATCTACATATATCCTGATACATATTTGTGACTGATGACAGCAGCACACATGCACAAATATTTATGCTGTATTGGCTAAGGACACCATTTCATTCTATTGCTTGAGATGTATGCATTTTTTTTATTAATAATTGAATATATTATATGATGATAACATCATTTAATCTCCTGTTTCTCTAACACTTATGCCAATTTTGAGATTTGTTTTGTAATGAATTAAATTTTCTTTACTCTGATCTCTCTGTCTCTCGCTCTCCGCCTCTCTCTCTTTGCAACTGTGGCTCTGTATTTAGACACTGACCTACATTTCTCGTACCACCACACCGAGGGTGGGCAGGTAAGTCGGCCATTACCCAAACAACACCGGCTCCATGTAATGCGGCTCTATTCAAACCACACAATAGGCTTCCAAGTAGAGTTTGCTTTAGTGTGTTCTCCTTTAGGCTTTTGCAGAAGCCGAACAGTGACATGGGGTATGAATCAGCACAGCCCCACTGATCCTGGCCGTCATTACATACATACCCGGTATTAGATTTCAGCTTGCCACCAGCATCTCATACATGCTTGGCTTTGCCTTTCTCATAAGCAAATTCCATTCACTCAGTCATGTTTTAAACTTTAAGCCTCTTAAATCTAATTTTATAAATGAGTCAGTACCTGGAACCAAATATAAGTCAAGATCATTTATGTAATAATGGGAGTGGGGGGCTGAAGTGTGGGCCCAAATCGGAGCACTTGCAATTTTAGCCTGTGGGACATATTATGATGACATCTTGCAAATCATTTTGAGAAAGACAGAGAGATTATTCTAACAATATAAAATAAATTGTCATTTTTTTGTGTCTTTCTTAAACCCAATGACTCTTCACAGTGGTAACAAAATACGAACTCGAACAATAAACAATACAAACCACAGCATACATACACGGGTCCCCAGCTGGCTGGGGGAAAACTCCACAGACCCCGATACAAAATCTAGTCCAGTCCAGTCAGGTAGTTCATTTAGCATTTAAACATAAATCTCTCTGTAATATTCTTAATGTGCTATCAGCGGCCCCTCCCAGTGCTCTGACCCCGTGTGGAATCTACAGGCCGGGCCATTATGCGGTGTGTTTGTACACATCCTGACCGCTGAGGCTGCTTTGGACAGGACTAAATAGTGCACATTCCTGCAGCCAATAAACATGCGCTGCGGTGGGCGCTGGCCACACTCTAAAGGCCGGAGCAGCACTGACCGCTGGGCTGCAGGGGAGAGTCCAGAGGTGGAGGAATACAGCAGGAGCTGGCTAGAACACCCACCAGCTCTAACAGCTCCTACATCCCTGTTAGCATCTCCTATCCAACCATCATTCTCTCAGTGAGGCCCTGGAGGGTTGTGTGAAACAGGGACATTGTGTATGTATGGCCATGTATTTAACTGTTTGTGTAATATCACCAATATGATGAGCATGAACATTTTAATGAAGGGGAGAAAAATGCTTGCGGTGGAGTTTAAGCTTCCATTACAAGCTACATGGCTACATTGGCTTTAAAGGGCTAAACTATTCACAACTCATTATAAAAAGAAGCAAACTTTGGACAGTAAGTTTGCCTTGACCGACCGACTACATCTGGGTTAAGCAGAAAACAGTGTAGATTCTCTTAATTCATTCTTTAGCGTCAGGGATAGCATTAGATGCAGACCCAGCATTATTTTACATTATTTACAGAAATCAATGGAACCTCTCAAAGACAAGAGTGCAAACTTGTATATATATACATGAATGTCTGATTGGGGAACTGAGACACAGTTATGGAGGCAGGACAGGATTTTGCTTGTCTTTTCTGATGGTTTCAGCATTTACATGCCTCTGACAAACTGTTTAGCCTAGATTACATAACAGTCATGGTTGTGGTGTTGCCTGAAGCATTTTGGTCTTTGAGGAGGAGAGTGTGTTGTGATATGAATACTTCCATCCCTCCCTTTGTTCCAAAAGTACAAATGACTCATGATGAATGACTGATTGATGTTATCCATACCGTTATATTACTCCATTTAATGCTCCCACACACACTCACACACACACACACACACACACACACACATTCACACACACACACACTCACACACACACACACACACACACACACACACACACCACAAATACAACTGAGCCAGGTGTCTAACATCTGGAACCACCTTTAAACATCTGAAAAAAATAACAGACTGTGGACTGTTAGACGCCTCCACTTTACTGTCTCTGCTCCCTCTCATTCCACATTAACAAATGAGTTCACTTCATCGCAGCAGACAACAGGCTTACTCACTCTTTCTGCCATTTATCACACTGCTGCTCTGTGTACGTTCTCACACAATGCTAACTCCCTTTCCATCTGGGACCAAAACAGCTGTTTACTAAGATGTGGTATGAGGCTTAGACTATTACAAAAAGCAGCACCATCTTTCATTTTAGGTTATTGTAGATAGGATCTGAGATCAGTATGAATCAGCAGTTTCTGTGTATTATTTAATCATATTTTATTTTGATGGTGCCCTACAGATTACCCACAGACACTTTAACTGGTAACAAACGTTTCAAATTAGAATTAGGATTCATGTTTTGGGTTAAGGTAAGGGTTAAGATTAAGGTAAGGGTTAGGGCTAGTGTTAAGGTTTATACTTTGTTGAAATTTGGTAGCATTTAGTCAATATTTAGCTGAAAGTTAAAGTTAAAAGCTGAACACCTTAGTTAAAATTTAGTTGCATGTATTGGACACTTAGCTGAGCATTAAAGACCAGCTTAACACCTTTGAAGCATTCAAATAAAGTGTTATTTTTATTACAAATGTGACAAGTTAGTCATTCCAAAATACAACTTCATTCTGTAATTAACTGAACTTGAATCTCTCTCACAAAGATGAAGTGACCTAAAATACCAGCTGCTGTTTACGCTGAGTCACAATTTCATATCGGAGAGACCAATATAAATGGTCCAAAATTACATCTTACTGCTTTAACTATCATTGAAAATCATTTCCGCCTCTTGTGAAGTGAGTTGTTAGGAGATACGTGGCGAACCTTCAGAGGAGGTTTTGTTCTGGCAGTGATCATATGAAGCTTGAATACTGCTTAACACTCATAAAGGCCTTGTTGAGAAGCTGATGAGCTAAATGAGGGGTGTTAAGTGAGGCTGAGCTCTAAAACGTGTAGCGCTGTGGCCCCCCACTGCTGTTCTTATTTCTCCTGCTGTACATGTGTTGGCTGTCCACTCCCAGTGTCGCAATGTCCATCCAGAGGTCTTCTGATGTAAACAACAGCTGGGCCTGAACCTGCCCTTGGAGCAGCTGGGGAGGGGAGATTCCATGAAGCTTGGAACTCCTTGGCCAGATTGGAGACCCACCCTGACCGCATGTGCGTGAAAAATGAAATGCTTCCCTGGGCCCCGGCTGTGGCAATTGTTCTTTAAGTTTTATTTTTGTCAGCATGTGCTACAGGAAGGAAGCGTGCAGTGGCCAGTCTGGATAGCGAGCGAGGGGGCCACAGTTAGAGACAGAGGGCTTTTGTTTGAGCTAGAATGCATTCTGACCCCTGCGTCGACCCATCCTGTTTACGCATAAGGTGATATGGCCTGCCTGCGATGACAATGATTCCGCACGATAATTGGCCTGGTGTGCATACACATGTCTCTAGTGCGCCCTTACCCCTTTCCCTCCACCCTTCTGTCTTTGCTCTCCTGCTCTTGCTGAGCGATGTGTACGAGAGTGTTTGGCTTTTTCAGGGCGGCTTGTTTGGTTTCGCCGGGTTATTTTCATTGTTTGCTTACATTGCCTTGCCGTGAGCGTTTGGGTGTTTATGGGCCATTTCGTGTCCTGTGGGTTTCCTTGTTTCACCCAGAACTGAACCAGGCTTTGGTTAAACACCCACACTTCTCTCAAGACGGTCCAGGCCCTACTCATCCCTTAGTCTTCCCTTTCCGTGTTCTGGGGCACAATTTGGTGAGGAGGAAATTGGCACAGCATGGATCATTTAAGACATTTGAGGCATTCACAGAATTAGTCCTCTATCCTGTATATCAGAAGGCTCCTTTTATTGCCCTATTCATTGTTATGATAGTGTGTAGGGGCCATAAACGTCTGGGCCCTGTAAGGAATAGTGAATCATTCAGGACATAGTGCAGGCCTAATTGACCCAATTGTCTGGGCATTACCCTTGGAAATGCCCTTGGAAGAGACGTCCATGCAGCTCAACAAAGCCCACATAATCCGGTGAATACAGCTACGTTTCATTCGCTTAAATCATGCGGCACACAATTTCTTCACGTAATTGATGTGACAAATGAGCAACTGAAGTAAGAACAGCGCTTCTGTTGACAGGAAAACAGGTCAAAAGTGCATGATGTTACACAGTGATCTACTGTAATGTTCACTCTCTGTGACGGAGGCCTCTTCCTCAGCTACCGCGACTCCAGCCCCTGTCAATCATTAGCAGGCAGAGCAAGATGACAAGAGTAGTCCAGTAAACAAGCTGAAGTAAAGGGCATTAAAACCCAAACACCCTGCTGCTTGAGAATGGACCCCAGTAAACAGGAATCTCATATAAACTGCCACCTTGAGCACACTTATGTGTAGTCATTTAGCAGACCTTCTTCTTTACCAGAGCAAAAGTGTAAAATGATACAAAAGTACTGGAAAACCATATATCCTAAGAGACCTCAATTGTCTCAACATCACCAGGATATGACCAGAACTGACACCAGAAAATCATTAGGTTTTCAACTTGGACTTCACATGGACATTTTTTGCTTTAAGTGGCCATTTATTTCTTTCATATTAATTAACTAATAACAATTAGTACATATCACAGAATAAAAGATGAAATAGATGAAATATTAAGTGATTTTAGTCAAGGTTGTACGGTATTTTAACATAAACAAAATGTAATGGAAAAAATATGCACCTTATGAAATAGGTTGACATTCCACTAAATGCACCCCTCCCTCCACCACACACAGTGACAGCATTATGAATCATTTCTGTTGCATATGTATTTCAACAGTGAGAACGGTACATTCTGAAACGATACTTGAATGATAACTCAGTTTTGCACAATCTGCTTGACATCCACGTTCTTGCTTTCTCTCTTTTCCTATGCCTTCTGCTTTGTCACAGATTGTGTGTGTGTGTGTGTGTGTGTTTAAGTTGCCATGAGGTGAACTGGGTTCATGTATGTGTGTGTGTATTTGAGTGTGTGTATTTGTGTGCGTGTGTATGTGTGTGTGTGTGCATGTGTGTAGGGGGGGTAGCACAGTTTATTTGAACCACAGAAGAATATTTCTCAGTGCCACTCAGCAATTTGCTAACCTCAGAATACACACACAGAACACCTCCACACACACACTCTCTCACTGCCCACTGTGGAGTACAACACAGACAAAGGACAGCAGACCTTGATACGAGTAAACAGCCTTTAACCAGAGAAAAAGGGTGAGAGAGAGTGAGAGGTGAGAGAAAGAAAGAGAGAGAGAGAGAGAGAGAGACAGAGAGAGAGAAAGAAATGGATCAGGTTGTACCAGTGAAGAGGAACCTGCCGTAAAAACTGACCCAGTGCTTGTGATCTTGTTTGTTTTTGCCTGAATGAGTAATTTATAGTCGTGTTATTCAGTCGTAACATGAGTTAAATGAGTTTTTATCATGAGCAGCAAAAGCACCGTCACTCCTTATTAAATCATAAATGCAGCTCCTTTAAACATCTTCACGATAAAGTTTTATTGCAAGGCTGCGCCCTTCTGCTGATCTTCACAAAAACAACACCTGAAATAAGTTCAATACATACTCCCCCTCACCTCTCTCTCTCTCTCTCTCTCTCTGTTTTTCTCTTTTCTCTGTCTCATCATGCTTTAAACAACGCATAAATCATTACATTGTTGCAAGTGAATGAAAAAAAGACTAAAACAATAGATGTGTTTGAATAAGTATATTATATTCTAAGTCTTGACTGCATGACTTGGTTTCTCACTCATAATCTCTCTCTCTCTCTCTCTTTCTCTCTCATTCACTCTCACTCTCTCTCTCTCTCCCTCCCACTCTCTCTCTCTCTATCTCTCTCTCTCTCACTCACTCTCTCTCTCTCTCTCTCTCTCTCTCACTCACTCTCTCTCTCTCTCTGTTTCTCTCTCTCTCTCTCTCTCTCTCTCTGTTTCTCTTTGCTCTAATCAATCATAAGACCAATGGCATGGGGCAGTGTGCTAAACATCATGCGTGTTGGGGGCTCTGTGCGGAAGTGTTCAGCATGAACAGAGACAGTGTGCAGCTAAAGCAGCAGGGAAACTCCAGAAGAGACTATTTCATTAGCTTGATCAACACTTATTACATTACAATCCAGACTGACGTCAATTATCTGTTAGCAGAGGCCTTTAAGCAGAGTGGACTGAAGGGCATGGAGGGCATGATCTGGATTGGGAAAGGGCCAAGAGGAGTTTGAACCTTTAATTGAGAACAGTTTGACTGTGAATTTAAACAGGCAGTTCAGAGAGAAGAGACTGGTTTGAGAAATTTGTCTGAGCCCATCATCTAGCTTAGTGCTTTACCATTTCACAATTTTTTGCATAAAGTTGAAAAATCTCAGTAGACCATAGCCACGACCATAGAAAATGACTGGTTGTCCTTTGAACTTTTAATTGCTAAAGTTAATATACAGTTCAGGCTTTCTAGGCCTTCAGAGAAGACCTAGAAAACTATCCAATCAGGATTTTTCCACCATGGAATCAAGGTAGATACAGCCTACCTTATTCAACAGGAAGTCAGGAATGGAGGCCTTATTTTCTATTAACTACCAGCATAATTAGAAGGTGGCGGAAAATTCAAATGGGTGTCAGAAATTGAAAATTGAATTGTCACTGTTTAATTTCAACATACAAGGCAAAGCATATGTCTGTTTCAATCAGAAGTTAAAGTTAATATGTTAATGTTAATACATTAATACAGTGCTAATACAGTATTACAGCTTCACTAAATCTAAGATTAGCATTATTGCAACAGTGACAGTCAGAAGAACAAATACTACGTATAAAGCGAAAGGTTTATGCATTAAACGCTGGTATGAAATGACAGGAAATTCTGGAGAAAAAAACACTATAATAATAGTGTACTTTAATAATAACAACAACCACAGCAACACTAATAATAATAATAATAATAATAATAATAATAATAATGATAATAATAATAATAATAATAATATAATAATGTAATAAATGCAATGACATAGCGCATGCTCATTATTCTGAGTGTTTCAAAAGATCATGAATGACTGGATTACTCTATTTTTTTAAGTTAGGACAGTTGTTTCAAATGTTTATTTTCCCTCTCACAATCACGTCAGAAGGGTCACTTTTACTTGGCTTGAAAAATTTTTTATATCTGTGCCTCAAAAACAGCTTCTAGTAAATGTAGTTTAAATAAATCTAGTTGGTAGAGTACTGTACTGCTTATACATTCATCTATGAAACACAAATCTTGCATAACAGTAAAAATGCACACAGTTATATAGTTATGATCTATTTAGTTATGACATACCGTATTGGCCCGAATATAAGACCCAGTTTTTGTTCTAAAAATACTTCTTAAAAAAGGGGGGTCGTCTTATGTTCGCGGACTAGACAAAATAGGGGAAGCTTACGCCAAAATGAATCAGCCACCGTCCCTCACAACAACAACAGCACTGAATAATGGAGACGCTAATTCGTGGTAAATGGTTCATGGTAATGATACTGTGAAATTTGTTCTATTTAAATGTGAAAAACAAAAGCCTCTGAAATGTTTTTTTGTTC
>JBBPCY010072626.1:0-10891 GCA_037974405.1 Brachyalestes nurse
CTCATACTCCTGTTTTAGGGTCTAAAACGTTTTATTTTGCATCTTAAATCTAAAACCTGAACATGCCACTCCATTTATCGTTCTCTTTGAGCTCCTATCAGCACGTCTTGTGTTATTGTTTTGGCAAGGAGCTGCTTCATTGGTGTTCGTCACAAGTCCCGCCCCCAAAAAGTCCCGCCCCAAGCCCCGCCACCGCCGATTCGTCCAGACATTTAAAGCTCAAAAATACCACATTTAGAGTCTCCATTTGTAAACATTGCCACTCATGGACTTGAGACTTGACTTGGACTCGAGCACAAAGACTTGAGACTTGGTAAAAGTGACTTGTGAACATCTCTGGACAGAGGTCAGCATGGGCTCTCTGACCTGCCTGCCACTACATAGCTCTATATGTAGCTGTGATTCATTGTGTGTTCTGACACTTTGTCATAGCCAGAGTGAACTTTTTTTCAGCAGTCTGTGCTACAGTAGTTCTTCTGTGGGACCAGACCAGACGATCTAGCCTTCGCTCCCAATGAGCATCAGTGAAACGTGAGCGCCCATGACTCTTTCACCAGTTCACCGGTTGTACTTCCTTTGTCCATTTTTGGTGGTAAGCACTGCATACCAGGAACATCACACAAGACCTGCCATTTGGAGATACTGTGACATATGTTCTGAGTCATCTAGTCATCACAATTTTCCTTCAGATCCTTACACTTGTCCACTTTTTCTGCTTCCAGCACAACAAATTTAAGGACTGACTTCATTTGCTGCCTAATTTATCCTCTTGACAGGTGCCATTGTAATGAGATAATCAATGCTATTCACTTCACCCCTCAGTGGTCTTAATGTTGGTCTTAATGGTCTTAATGGCTCATCAGTGCATTTTACCTTGATCACAGCAGTTTTACTATGACACTTATTTTAATTTATAGGTACTGACTGAAAGCTATGTAGACTGAAGACAGAACTGTCTCAAAACACGACTGGCTGATTCCACTGTTTTGTTAGGGTTTGATCTGAGGAGGCCTCCAGTCAAGCTTCTGAAATGCTAATCAGTGAGAGTTATCTGTATCTTCATACAGACATTTCAACTAATTAATGCTTTTGTGTCCAGCCTCAATTTGCAGAGTTATGATTATATTCACTATAAATAACTAGCGATTACGGACATGAGTGAAGCTCCCACTGAAGGATCTCCTTCCGATTTTTAGAAATATCAGTGGATATTCTGTCAAGAGTCAAATTTGCAAAGCTACATTAGCCTTGTTCCTCAAGTGAAAGTTACATTTCTGACACTAAACGTGTCTTCACTGAGTACTTCTGAGGGAAATTGACTGAGGGAAAAAGCCTCCTGGTTACACTGTTCCTTCTGAACTGATTTTTATTATTTTTGGAATCATTTCCTTATATACCACTTCTCCTTGAAGAGTGTGAAGCCCTACGGACAGCAATCATAGAGCTCACCTCAAGCCCTGGTCTTCCTGCTACCCCAGGTGGGCCCTGAGGTCCAATATCTCCCTGAAGAGCATAAAAAACAAATTGAGAAGAAGGACAAATAGGAACAATAAAGGAATAATAAGAGAAAGTGAAAGAAAAGGGAGCAACCTTCAATGTGTTCACATTATCTGTATAAAAACATCATGAAAGGGGGAAACAACCTTACCTTTTGTCCTGGGAAGCCTGTGTGACCCTTTAGTCCCTTGAATCCCTGCCATGTGAATACACATCATCAGTGCTATAGTACATACAGACACACGTGAAACCAATCCATCCATAATTTTAAATCTGTGTGTTTCAACAGGACAAACCAGACAAAGACAGAAATAAAAACACAGAGAAAATCTGTATTAATACCGGTATTCCCCTGGGTCCAACTGGTCCCACTGGACCTGGCTCACCCTGTGACATTAAAATGAGAATAACATATAATTAGTATCTAATAATAATAATATGTAAAACAATAATAATCACATCATTCGCTCAAACATGACATGCCTCTCAAAGTGCTGTACCAAGATTAAGTACAAAAAATTTAAAAGTAGCTAAACATAAATGAGAGAACTAAATTCTTTACAAAATTGAAGCCATCAAGTATGAGGAATAACCAGTGAGAGAATCTAAAAAATGTATGTTTGAGCTGCATGAAATTTCTAACAGAAATGTTTACTAGCTGGTGGCCTATTGGTTAGGGTGTTCGCCCTGAGATCAGAAAGTTGTGGGTCAGAATCCCTGGACTTCCACTGAGGTTCACTTGAACAAAGTACCATCCTCACACACTGTGCCCCTCATTGGTGGCATTTCCGATTGTTCACACTGTGTGCTGTGCTATGGTGTGTTCACATGTGGCTTATAAAGAAATTGTATTATTATTATTATTATTATTATTATTATTATTATTATTATTATTATTATTATAGGGGGCCACTTAACTTTACATTCCCCAGATATCTGGAATGGCCATTGGACTACGCAGTCTTTTCGAGCTGGCTGTCAGAGCTTCAAGGCTTCCCAGACTGAAAGGGACCTTCCCCTCAGCTGAGGACTCTTACTTAACTTCAAGAGTTTTGGGGCGACCATTGAAGGAACATTACACCACAGCTATTAGGATTTCCAAGCTGAGAGGGACTTTCCCCTGCAGGGAAGGGCTTTTTCTAGGCCGCTGTGGTCTGGGGAGTTTTCTCTCGCTAGTTGTTTGTGTTCTTGTGTGGTGTTTTGTTTGTTATTGATCATGCATTTTGTTGCTGCTGTAAAATGTCCTTGGGTTTGAGAAAACACAATCTAAATTATATTATCACTTTGTTGTTGTTACTACACGTATGTATACATAGCACAACCTTTACTGTTGACGCAATGAGTGTAACCGAATCACAGCGTAAAATATAAAAGTATAAACATCTTCTGACCCGTAGTCCTGGTTTTCCATCCTTCCCATCCTGTCCCTCTATCCCAGGAGGACCCTACAGAGAGAAGTAGAGAGAAAGACAAACACACAAACATACATAAATATACAAACAAAATACTGAAGGCTACAGAGTTGTTGTGGGCAGAGAGATTGTGTAGTGCATATCTTCACTAAATGCTTTTCTTGGACTCAGTGGCAGGGTACAGCTATTCTCTTGAGGATGTTGAGCTGGCCTTTCTCCCAGCCTCCCACACAGAGACAGATGCTCCATTAGCTTTACTGATGTTACAGCTTCCTAGCTCATGCTGGGTCTTCCTGGGTCTTTCCACTCACCGGCATGCCCGGTCGTCCTGGTGGTCCTGCAGGGCCTGTGGGTCCCTGTTGGCCCTGGCCTCCAGGGGTTCCCTACAGGACAGAAAAGGGAAATTGAAATACTCAAAAAAGTGATAATGGAGAATTCAGTCAACTGTCAGTCTGGAGATTTCAGTCGAATTATCGATTTGGGAATTCAGCTTGTTATCAATTAAGATAACTCAGTCAGTATTCAGTTAAGAGGCTACAGCCAATTATCAATTAGGAGACTTCAGTCAATTAGCTGCTAAGAGACTTGAGTCAATTATCAATTATCATTCATTTAGATGAGATACTCTGACAATATTGGTACTGACTGGCTCTGCCTTTGGTCCGGGTGGTCCTGTAGGTCCGATTTTCCCTGGGAATCCTGGTTGTCCCTGAAAAGTCAACCAGACTGTTAGACTACTGAAGACTGTGACATAGATAGACTGATCTTAAAAGCTTGTTAATTGTGTTCTACCTGCTGTCCTGGGAATCCCGGTGGTCCTGGGAAACCCTACATCAAAACAAAACACCAAGACATATTCTCACATTATGGTTTTATACCTGTAACTACAACACTGTTCAGACTCTTGGGGCTCTTTTTTGTTTTGCTGGAGCTATAAATAGCTTGAAAAGGAATCTTTGATATTCTTCAGTGGTATCATGAGATAAAGATATATATATATATATATGTGTCTTCTAAAGATAAAAGTTGTTTGGTAAGAGTAGCTGGAATGTATTTTCATACCTGATCTCCCTTCGGTCCCATGGGTCCTGCTGCTCCTGCTTCCCCTTTGGGACCCTATAAGCACACAAACATCTTTACACAAACCTGCAGTATTGTTGAAATCTGTTTACACCAAATACATCACAAAATTGTCAAACAGATGTGTATGGGAAGTGAGTGATGGTGGTTTCTTACAGCTGGGCCTAGCGGTCCCTGGTACCCTGGAGATCCTGGTGGGCCCTGCAGAGACAAACCACAACTGACGCACCTGTTTTCCTCAAATGTTTTCTTGAGTGCATTAGCATTCGACTCCGAGATCTACTGTGAAGCAAACATTCCTTACTGATTCTCCTTTCTGTCCCACACCTCCTGGGCTGCCTCTCTCGCCTTTAAGCCCCTAAAGAAGCACAAACCAGAATCTATTAATCACCCAATCAAACAGTTCTGGAACTGACCACCACAATCATCTAAGCTGCAAGAGATGGCAAGAACTGCACCAACACTGAAACCATTTCAGTTTTAATATATTCTTTAATAACTATTGCTAACTAAAAGTACCATACTTTTATGGTACTTCTACTATCCTATGGGATAAGAGACTTATATATATATATATATATATACACACACAAAATAATTAACAATGATTAATCACATTATTTTGTGTAGGTAACTGTGATTACATTTGCTTTAGGTACACAAATTTGACCTTAAACAAAGATATGTACTCTACCAGTCAAAACTTTGGACACATCTTCTCATTCAATGTTTTTTCTTTGTTTTGATTATTTTCTACACTGTAGATTAATATTGAAAACAAACAAAATGATGAAGTAACACATGGAATTATGCAGTAAACAAAAAAAGTTACCAGAATATGTTTTGTAATAAGGTAATGATGGACTGTTTCTTTTTACTTAGTTAAGTGGTTCTTGTCATAATGTGGAGTAGAACCGTAGTGGAATAGGATCACTAACTGTGTACCAACCCCACCATCACAACTGATGATCCCAAACACATTAAGACGGCAAGAAATTCTACTAATGAACTCTTGATGAAGAACACCTGTTAATTAGATACCATTCCAGGTCGATTCCTCATGAATCTGTGTGTGCAAAGCTGTTATCAGAGCAATAGGTGATGTTTTAAATATTAATATACAATGTAGCCAATAATAAAAGGGAAATCATTCAATGAGAAGGTGTGTCCAAACTTTTGACTGGTAGTGTACAGCTACAGCTAACAAGATACCTCTTTATTTTAATCACACACACACATACACACACACACACACACACGAGCCGTTTAGCAACCAGACGGCCAATGTCACAGCATTTCTTGTAACTACTTCATGTATTACTATATATGATGATTAATGAAGTGTATCAAATCACAATTTATGAATCTGAGTTTAATTTTTCCAACTCAAAACAAATTTGGGATCAAATAACATTTAATGTGCTTATTCAGACTCACACCAAGGTCAGGCTAAAAGGCACCACACTATTTGAAAAAACGCCAATAGGATGGTATAAATACTATTTATATATAGCTATTTATTAAACACTGAAGCAAAAAACATTTATACTGTTTTGCCACAGATACTGAAATTCATGTGCCAGCACTCCACTCAAAATACTGAATCTGTACAACCAGCTGGGATCTGAAATATCACATTCTAGAAAGCCTGCGGATGTTAGATGCTAGCAGCTTCTTCGGAGTGTCTTTTGCAGGCAGATGGGTTTGTTAATGTCACACAAGCAGATTAGAGTTACAGCAGTCTAACAGGTAGCTTTTGTCTAGATAAATTAGTACTGCTTAACTAATTTTACATTTTAATGATGGATTTTAATCTTGTTAAACGAGACCATACATACCAATGTATATGAGCATGCACCAATGTATATTAAACACACAATAGATCAGTACACATAAGGCACGTGATTTATACCAAACTAAGGATGAGAGATCATGCTTAAACTTTTGAGATCATGTGGTAACCTAATACAAATACATCATTTTAGACAATTTATAGATTTAATTATTGCAACAGTCAAAATTTGATCCGCCGGAACGGATTAGAAAGTGGACAAAATCTCTCTCCACAGCATGTTAAAGCATGCTCCCCTTCCCTCAGTACTCTAGTTAGGAGGTACAGCAGCTCTGCTTTCACAAGAGCACCGAGGAATTTTGAGAAGGTCAGGAGATGGTTGTTAGACAAGCGCTACAGGGAACACTAGGGGGAAGAAGTGGTGGGGGGGGCAACAATATTTCTCACCTTGGCAGCCTAGAGAGGTGACCCAGCACCAAGAACAGAGGAGCGAGACACCACGAATGGAAGGGATGGGAAGATGGAGGTGATGGAGGTGACGATAAACAGAGAGGACAAGAGGAGGTTGAGAGAAAAGAGGAGAGGAATGAAATGAGATGTGTCTGGGAGAAAGTGAACAGAGCCCAGCGGACACTCGGGAGAGAACTAACTGACAAAGAAAAGAGCAGTTTTTATTTAACTTTGATTGAAAATGTATCAGTGATTCGTAAATTAGTCCATAAACCAGTCTATCTATCTACTTTCTGTTTCAGTGAAGTATGTAGCGCCTACAACTTGTGTACCCCTCCCCACTGCCTCTTAAACTTTTTCACATTTATTTGTATTACAGCATGGATGACACACAGATCTTAGACACTGATTTGGGCCAATTAGATGTTACCTCTGCACCAACGATCTAGAAGACATGCCGTTTCATCATAAATTTGATTCAATATCAGAAAATTATAAATCAAAATATGGATTTCTCTGCAAGGCAGGGTCGCTGTTATCTGGTCCAAAGGAAATGCATCCAAAGTGGCCAATTAATCAAGTTTTCCGCAGGGACCATTCCTGCGAAATGCCTGACCTGAAGACATGGACTCAGATCTGTTCATATGTATCTTCCCATCTTTTCTAGCAGCAAGTCTCTGTGTGTAAAGTGATACAATAATTGTAACTGATTATAAGAAACACATTTACCCCCCTTTAATGCCAGACTTTTCTAGTTTTGTTTGTGTTTCCTAAACTCCCTGGCCTAGCAACTTTTGTCTCCCTATGTTCAGTGTTTCTTGTTGGTTATGTAATCACTAACACCATAGTCCAGAGTTTAACAGTGTGTATCAGAGTCCTGTTACTCAGAATCTCTCCTTTTTTTTACATGTTCCTTCCCCCCCCCCTACCTCCTGTTCTCAAGTACACACTGTTTCTGATTCTTGTCTGCCACTTTGTCCTCTCTCTAACTGTGTGCTGACCATGTGCTGGCCATTAAAAATGCTTCTCATTATCATACCAACCATGACTCCTGAGAAAGTCTAAATAAAGTATGCTTATATAAGCAGAGTATATGAAAGAGGTTATACACAACGGAGACATTTCTGTAGCATTTTGCTTGTCTTTACCAATGGTGCCAATCATTCTGGAAGACACAGTCTCTGTCTGTATCTGTATGTGCCCAATTCATTAGAACATGTCTTGCATTAACTGTGCTGGTAGACCAATACCTACCAAAGAGGACCAACGAAGAGCATGAGAAGTACAAAGAGAGGAACAATAGATAAAAATAGATAGATTAGGTTGGTGAAATGGTTTCAGGCATATGATCTGACACAGTCAATTCTCCTAAAGGACGGATGATATAAACAAACAACTGGCAATGAAAACATATAGAGCAAACAAAGAGAAAAATGTATGTTAATATGCTAATGATAATAATTTAAAAAACATTTCTTTGCTTTCTCACCTATAGGTCCAGGAAATCCAGGGCTGCCAGGTGGTCCTTCGATTGGATCGGCTGGATAGATCAAACCCACTGGACCTATGGGACCTATTGGGCCTGGGAATCCGCTTGGACCTTGCTCACCTTTTGCACCTTGGACACCACTGCGCCCAGGAAAACCTACACGGGAATTTTTCCAATTTATTTTTGAGATTAATTACTCATTTTAATCAATTCTAATTCATTAATGTGGACACTGGCAGCAATCCATTCTTATGATGGTGGTGGGATTTTCTTGTCCTCTTCAACGTTGTCTGAGAATAGTGAAAAGGTTTTTACCACTTTTCTATTTATTTCATAAACTGCACATTTTTATTCTTGTTAAACACTGGAAAGTTATTGAGTGAACAGCTATAAATAAAAATATGCTTTATAAGATGGAAAGAGTATGTAAAAACGTGTGTCTAAACATTAGTGTTGCAGAAACAGTCTACTTCCGTTAATCATTCGTCATGCGCATGAATTGTAGCTTGACCTTTCTGGCTGGATGAGTTTGTTGATATAAATTAAACAATTAGATGTTGTTCATTATTATTGTAACAATTTATTATTAGTTATTAATTATATGCCATTTTGCTGTCTGATTTACATTATACACACCATTTACATAAAAAAAAAAATCAGAACTAGTAGTTGGAGATCAAGCACTTGTTGAGCTCTTCTAATTACATAAGTTATGTAATCAAACCTACCAGGAGTGCCGGGTGTTCCAGGAGTGCCTTGTTGACCTTTGTCTCCTGGCTCTCCAGGCAGCCCAGGAAATCCTCTGGCTCCTGGAGTGGCACCTAAAACCTCACCAGGTTGTCCTTTTGCTCCTGGAATCCCAGGACGACCATCTTTTCCTGGAATACCTGGGGATCCATTGCTAGTGATGCCTGGTAAACCTGGATCTCCTCTTGGTCCAGGAAAGCCTGAGAGATTATTTATATGGAGCTGATTAAAGGTTTTCTGTCATTCATCACTGTTTTTCAAACATAACAGAGTTATCATCTGCCCTGGAGAGAGTTTGTCCCACAGTGCTTTCAAGTCTCCGGAGTGTTGGGTGTACCTTGTGGTCCTGGTTGACCTCCAAAGCCTGGGCTTCCTTGCTCACCCTTTGCACCATTAAAACCTGGTCGTCCACTTGGTCCTGGTGGACCAGGCTGACCCTTTGGGCCTAACACATACAGGTACATTCAATGAAAATAGGCATGATAGCATATGTTCACAAACACTTGTTTGTTAATTTCTTTTTCTACAAATAGAAATTGGCTGATAAATATTACCTGGTACTCCTGGTAGTCCAAGAATTCCTGGATTACCAGGTTCTCCTTGAATTATGCAGGGCAGGATCTGTCCTGTGGAGACCCATAACATCATCAGTCAGACATCCTGAAACTGGCAACACCAGACACCAGCAGCTTTCAAAACTGACTCTACTAACAGACTTTTTTAATGTTGCCTTTATAAGAGCCTTAAAGACTACAAGGAGAACAAAAAGTGTGATATGTAAGTCTGCTGTACATGGCATTATTGGTAGCAACACATGCTCATTTTATAGCATCTGGAAAAAATGATGTATATTCAAACCAGGAAATATTAATATTAATAGTAGATACATGTAAGGAATTGTTGTGGTTTAATGTAATTAAGTATTATTCTTGAGTTATGTTGAAAAAAGAGTCAGTATTAAGCAAAAGCCAAAAATAAAAAGAACACATTGAGTCCAGTTTAAGTTTGCATTTTTGTAGACCAACTAAAATTCAAAGAAAAATCCTAAAGCACAGAAATACTCAAGGGAAAATAAACAAACGTAATATCTATTAGGTCAAGATAAGGCTAAAATAATGATTTTTGTTTAAGGAGCCTATATCATGAAATACTGAATTTTGTTTAAATAAAACAGATTAGTGTAGTATGTAAATACAATAGTCATTCTTAAGTCTATACAATCCATATATGTAATCAAAGCTGCAAAAAAGCTTGTTTTAAATGCATTGTTTTTGTGATGTCACTAAATCCAACATATGTACATATATACATTATTACTGCTGCTAGAGGCCGCCCCTCCCTGACTGACTCATATTTTGAAATAATGTGTATGAACATCAGGTGTTGGTGAAATCATCTTTGTTTACAGCTGTCCGGGGTTTCCTTCTAAGTGTTTGTGATTCCTTATTGGTTCTAGTTTTACTCCTCTTTGTATTTAAGTTCTTCAGTGTTGTACTCCTGTGTCAGTCTACCATGACAGTGACCAAGAGTTTATGTTTGGTAGCCAGTGTTCTGTTGGTTTTGTGTTTTGGCCCTCGTGCCTTTTTGTGTTAAGTCCAGTGAACTATGGAAATCTGTGCTTGTGCCTCCCTCACTCCAGAGGTGGACAGTAACAAAGTACATTTACTTGATTACTGTACTTAAGTACAGTTTTTGAGTGTCTGTACTTTACTTGAGTCGTCTTTTTTTTTTGGAAACTTATAACTTTCACTTCACTACATTTGAAAGGCAAAACCGCACTTTTCTATCAAGGTTCTCGTTACTCGTTACCTTCAGTTCTGAAAGTGGGTGTTATTGTCTCACTTTTCTAAAATGTGATTGGTCTTTTAGCAGGTGACAGCCTATCAGAAATGACCAGCAGTGTTACGCTCAACTGTACGCTGTAACACTGTAGCGCCAGCATTTCTTAAACACGGTCAATCAGTGGTGGGAGAATGGACGGAGACAGAGATGGCGACCCTTCATGCCCGCATCCATGGCCGTATTTACAGTTGATGTTTAAGTTTATGGAAAAGATAAAACATTCATATTGTTTTGAGTGTGTGCCATTCCAGCTGCATTTACAGCGGTTCAGTTGTCAACTTCGTTCAAATATATAGTACATACACATACCTTTTGTGTAGGTGTGTAGTGTACAATTAATGAAAAAAGACTGGGTTCTCTTTATCAGTTTGGGTTGTGTTTCATTCTGTAACATTCTAGCTTATTCTTTATGCTACATCTTCTACAAGCAAGTTAGATGCATTAGGTATTGTGTGGTGGCAATAAATCAACAATGCAGTGAAATATTTACTTTTAATACTTAAGTATTTTTGGAAGCAAGTACTTCAGTACTTTAACTTAAGTGAAATGTGACTGTATGACTTTCACTTGTATTGGAGTAAC
>JBBPCY010072628.1:0-10891 GCA_037974405.1 Brachyalestes nurse
CAGTTAGCTCATTACACAGCCAGTGGAAGGTGATGTTGTATCTGACTGAGCTGGGCTTATGGTTAAAAACAGTTCTAACCGACGTTAGATCAGTTGCAGGTTCACTCATCTCTCTGTTCTGTCCGACTACAAGAAGTGAAACATTTTGGGCGGACGTTTCTCCTCTCTGCTGATCTCAGAGTGATTTTCGTGAATTTTTATGAAGAAAAAAAACATCACTTCATTCCGGGTTAAAATGCATTGTAACACGCGTTTCTGACATTTGTACTGAGTAAAATATGATCAATTTTGCATTACAGTAATTCCTTACTTTTGTAACGTGTTACTCCCAACACTGGTTGTTAATTCTTCTGAATATATTTGGATTTATGCAGAAAAATCAAAGGAAAAGGCAGTGCTAAATACAACAAAACAGGTACCTAAAAAACACTTAAACAGAAGAAAAAAGTTGTTAGAGAGAAACAATCTTGGAATATGGATGACTTGATGTAAATGTTATTCCATCACAAATCTGCATCGGCAGAGGAGATCAAGCTGGAACTTTTTGTCTGGTGCTGTTTCTAATTAATCTAATGATGACAGCCTGAGGAGAGCAGTCAAATTTCCCCAAAATGGGCCATGATGAGGCTCCATCCTGCAAAGCTGATCCGTCTACCGCTTTCCGAGAAAGTTGGAACCAGCTTGATGGAGAATATTGTGATGTCCATGCCTCAAAGAATTCAAGCCTGAGGAGAAGCAGCTGATATTTTTTTGTTGATGATTTCATTATTTTTCCTCCACATTGAGTGTTTCCATCATTTTTTCCTTTACTTGATATGGGAAAAAAATATGCCATTAATTAAAATAATGTCATTTAATTAGTTTGAGGTTGGTTTCATGAAGCCAGGACATTCAGCTATTAAAGAAAAATGTTATATCTGAGATGATGAGTGAGATGATTCCAGTCTTGGACATGGAACAGACTTTTGCAGATTATAATGCATGGTTACTGTTCATTTGCTGAATTTGCGTAACATTCGTTTTTTTAACCTTGCATCGGTTACAAATATATCTACATACAGTCATATTTTCTACAGACTGCTTTACAGGAACACCTCCCCCCTCAGGTTTTGTTACAGAAGAGCCTCATTAATCAGTTTGAAGCACCACCTTTTTTATTCATGTCTGCCAAAAACACATTTCCTTTAAATATACACACTAAAAAGTGTTTATAAATGTACTGTTTTTAACTGAATGCAAAACAGTGACACACCACTGCAAACAGCAAGGTGTTTAGAGTTCTTGTCAAATTTGCGGTTGACTTATTGGTTTGGCCACATGGTCTTAGTTATGTGGGGAAAACTAAACATCAGTTTAAAAACTAGAATGTGTAAACTCATGCAATTAGAAACAAAGATGAAATATCTCCAGTAGCTATAAGGCAGGCGAGTTTTATGGGTGGAAATTGGGGAAGAGATTGATAGAAGCACTTGTTGCAATAGTAGACCTGGTATATGTTTACTTTAAATACAATGATGCCAGATGGAATGAATTACAATTTGGATCTAACTTATTTTTATACACTGTTTTTTTAGTATTTAGACATTTTTTGTCATTTTTTGTCATTTTCTCTCTATATACCATCTAAATAGATGGTATATACCATCTCTATATATTATTTATATACAATATACCTCTATATACTTCTCTATATACTTTCAAATGGATTTAAAATTAAGCAGTTAAGATGTAATGGAAGTATAGACTTGTAGCTAACAAGTGGTTGTGGCCAGATGTATGCTTTTTCCTTGTTTCGTGAGAAATTAAGGCCTGAAGTTGGTTCAAAGCACTGAATTTCCCTTTGGTAGCTGTTGACTCACTGGAACCCAACTTGAGGTCTTAGGAGGCTTCAATTCGAGTGAAGAAGGCCATCACTATTTTTTGTCTGGAAAAAAAATCAGATATAACTTTCGAAGTGCCAAAATTTCCCACCTGTTGGTCTAATAAAGGGTCGTATCTTATCTTAAAAGCAATACTCTGATATAATCTTAAACAGAAGGACTGGGGCCTCAGCAACACTAAAAGGCCTTGGAGACCATGGAAGACAACTAAAGTGGATGACTGCAGAATTATTTCTCTTTCACAACATCTTGCAAGGTCAAGAGCACTCATGAATAGGCAGATGTGTCACTGTCAAAGTCTACAATCAAGAGATGAATTCATGAATGTAAATACATAGGGTTAAGATTCACCTCTAGACACAAACCACTGAAGAACAGGAATGCCAGATTAGACTTTGCTATACAACATCTTATAAAAAGCCTGCCCAGCGCTGGAATAAGGTTCATCAGACAGGTGAAACAAAGATCAACTAGAATGATGGGAAAAGAAAAGTATGGACAAAAAAAGGGACAGCTCATGATCCCAATCATATCACGTTGTCTGCCAAACATGGTGGAGGCAGTGTTATGAAATGGCCGTGTGTGGCTGCCAGTGGACCTGAGTCACTGGTGTTTATTGATGCTGTGACTGCTGGTAAAACATAATTTGAAAGCAACCTAAGAGGTTTTTAAGGTAAAAATCACCTCATCTCAACCTAATAAAGCAGCTTTACAGTTACTGAAGACAAGACTGATGGCAGAAAGACCAAGAAACAAGCTGCAACTAAAGGCACCAGCAGTAAAAGCCTGGCAATGAGATGAAATTCAGCATTTGGTGAGGTCTATGAGTTCCAGACTTCAGGCAGTCCTGGACTTCAATGGATTTTCATCCAAGTATTAAAACAATACTTATATTTTATATTACTTTGTCTAATTGCTTTTGAGCCTCTGAAAATGGCTATAATTTCTTTTTGTTAAACCCTTTATTATAACTTTTTTATTATTGACTTAGTTTTTCATTGCCAGTGATTGGTCCTGTTGGTCTTGTGATTTGCTTTAATGACTTTATAAGTGGGTGGACATAACTGGCAGTACTACTGGGTTAGTAGCCGTTATGTAATGAGCTTGCTGTGAAAGGCTGTGAGCTGAAATGTGTCTGAGTTTAATTTTTCCTTTGAGTTCAATGACTAGTCAACAATACAAGTGCTGTCCAGTTCCCTCTTAATTTACTTTTGTGATAGACATTGCTTCCTATAAAGGATGTGTAACTTATTCAACAAAACATGCAATTTAATTAAATATGTTCAAACATTAACCAGACCACACACTACTATAAAAATATTTTGTTCAAATTCTAAATCTTCTGAAGTTTCTCTGACTTTAATTCCTGCAGGATTCCTTTCTAACATACATCTTTTCCATTCTTCGAGTGAGAGAGAGCGAGACAGAGAGAGAAAGATGATCTGGTCTGGATGCTTCTTCTCATTGCTGGTGAAATATATGATTGTGGTTTGGGTTAGAGCTGTATTTGAGGGCCCAGAACAAGCGGTGGGGGCGGGAATCCACATGAAGGCCCGGCCTAAAATTGCATGTTAAAAGAAACAAATAAGACAAAACCTCAACATCCAGGGCATGTTGCCTTTTTTACAGCGTGCGGTGCTGTAAATGAAAACGGAATCAATAATGACGAGCGTATAAAGCTTTTGAAATTGGCAGCTGTCTGACTGAACGGCTCTATGAATCCGGAAAGCCACAAAAGAAACTTTCTCTATCTCTGCCCCCCAACACACACTCTCTCTCTCTCTCTCTCTCTCTCTCTCTCTCACCATTTAACGAACACCCTAAAATAAACTGACTGCGCTGACCTACATCAAGAAGATCCAGTCTGCAACAATTAATCTTTCATAAAGCTCCTTAAAGCAGGGAGATGAATGTGCGCTCTTCACTTGTTTAACTCGGTCTGATGTGGCGGCGTTGGATTTCCATGACGCAGTCTCTCCTCACTGCTAGAACACGGCCTGTCTGTCTGCTGCTGCCAAAAGGCCTCCGGTCCTTCCCCATCTGCAATTAACCAATTACCACAAATTAACCTTCTCCCACTTTAAAGGACGACTCTTCAGAATGAAGGGCTCTTTTCCCTCCATCTCTCTCACTCTCTCTCTCTCTCTCTCTCTCTCTCTCTCCCTCTCTCTCTCTCTCTCTCTCATCTCCCTCTGACGGTCTACAATCTAATTTTCCTACACGTGCCAGAACATGAACTCATAGCCAGCAGTGCAAGGCAGGGGGGATTTTAAGCCAATCGTTGCGCTTCGTTTCCTTTCAGATGGATCAGCAGCGTTGGGTCCGTGAGAGAGAGAGAGAGAGAGAGAGAGAGAGAGAGAGAGAGTGTGTGTGTGTGTGTGTGTTGGGCCGGGGTGCATTAGGCCGGGGCGTTCTTGGCCAGTGTGTATGGCGCAGCTCAGCCATGCCATGGTCCTCTTGATTGGAATATATGGCTCAGGCTGTGAGCTCTGGGCAGTGAAAGGCTCATCAGGCTAGTGTAAATGTTTACTCAACGTGCAGTTTCCATTTCACGGGACGCCCCGGCTTCACCTTACCTCTCCACAGCTCACCAAGCCTGGATTGTCAACACTGGCCTCGGCAGGCCGGTGGTACGTGACTGACTGCAGACCAGCCGGCTCCCGGCGTGAGCTTTCACACCTGAGAACCATCGCTGTGACGCATTGTTCTGATGGGTGTAAAGCCGTGAGCTCACAATGATTCAGTCTGATTTGGAGTCTTAAGGGAATTTTACCACGACTGAATTGTATCATTTGCCATTATTTGTTTTTTAAAGTAACTGAAATACTCAGATGTGACTGGACGTTCTGGACTATCAAACATCCAAGAATTTGGAAATGAATGAATGTGATGCAGTTGAATCATTACACTCAGATTAACGCATCAGTATGCATCAATGTCTTTGTCAGTGTTTCTAGTGAAAAAATAGTTCATTAAAAAGGCATTTTCTGACTATGGGGTTTTAGTGTAACACTAAATATTAATCTATTAAGACATATGGCAATAAAGTTATTTTACTGTTATTGTGATACATTTTGTTTCCATGACTTTCTGAGCATCATTTGTAAATGAACTGCATGCTTTATAATAGAAAAAAGCATAATCAGTCCTATTTAATTGGATTTGGTGCAACAAAGGTATGTGCCTTCATTATCTATCTCCTCTACCTCAATAACATGGCCATCATAAACTACAGGAATGTGTTCAGCCTGAAAAAACAAACATCCGAAAGTCTCTAAAGACCTTTGATCACTTCAGAGTTACGTCAGTCTTTTCTGATCAAACTTAGAACCTGGAAATTTGTTTTTGTTGATAAATGTGAGAAGAAACTATTGTAGTGCATGGATGGCCTGTGGTTGTGCTCCTAGTTCTTCACAAAAACCAACCTGAATAATTCACTGAGAGAAAAATGGATGCATAAAAATCTTCAAAATCCATCTTGTGCTGAAAGTTGTGAAGCATTAGAAAAATGGTGATATTAGTGGTTATAGTGTTTCTTCATAATTGAACTAAAATACTCATTAAATGTATCATACACAAATTATACACATGGATCTAGATGAATAGAAGCCATCAGTGTTGCCCTAGATTCAGCTCTGTTTAAATGTAGATACATGATAATCTGCCTGTGTTCACTCTGGTCATGTTTATTAGCTAGTACTGTTAAGATGAACCATATTTCAGTCTATTTGAGGATGGGAAGGCAAGCTCCATTTACTATGCTTCAGATGTGGAGCACTCGTGCATGCTAAAACCTCAAAGCCTCTGCAGAACAGATGGACAGTTTGATCATTTGTTTGTGTGTGTGTGTGTGTGTGTGTGTGTGCGCACGCCCTGTCTTGTGGGTTTGAACTTGTTGATCTCTGTTTTCTAGGATTGTAGGGATAGGTTGGTTTGATTTTTGTGAAGTAAACAGAGCACACACACACACACACACACACACACATATATCTATATATATATATATATTAATGCTGGGTTTTCTGCGATTAACTGCTATTAATCAGATTGTAATGTGCAAAATTAAATAATTAAAAAGTTTTATTTTTTAAAGTACTCAACAAAACTCGAATAACATTTGGTTTGAAAACACTTTAAACAAATAAGGAGCTTTTTAACAGCAGTGTTCCCTTTAACACAGTCACACAGCTGCAGTTCAGATATTTCTGTAAATCCCAACTTAAACATTAATGTAATCAAATCTAATCTAAAACCAAAGCTATTAACCACTGCAGGGCGTTCAGGTTTTATCTAGTTTATTATAGAAAAACAAGTTCCCCTCAGAGTCCAGAACATGGGGGCGGAACCATTATCGCAGGGGGACCAACTCCATATTAAAGGTTATGTATCTGAATATAGTGTCATTAAAGTCCCTGTTGGTGTAATGGTTAGGCGTCCCAATACTTTGGTCCATATTATAAGTAATATTTTACATATAATATGGACAAAATTAATGGGACGCCGGACCCCCGTGAAAACCAGCCGGGACTTTTAATCCTCCAGGGAGACTGTCCCCTGTAGTTAGGGAATGGAAGTCGTTTTGGATAAAAGCATCTGCTAAATGCCGTAAATGTAAATTGTAAATAGACTTGCTGATATTTCGTTCCTCAAAATCATTCTATTTTCACACTGTCAAGGTTTAGTTCGTTTTTTAACCTCTCAGAAGTCGCAGCTATCAGCAAGTTTGGTTCCCGGCAATGCCACAGCCATCTGTGGCCTGGATTCCAACTTGGCTGATTCAGTCTCGCTCTATCAGGGCGGGTAGAGAAGCTTATGAGAAAAATTTACTAGCCTTTATCCTCCCAGAACGGGGAGTATTGTATGATTTAAGGGGTCCTAGCAAGCGGGTGAAATTGGACATGACTAAATTGGGGGAGGAAATTGGCAAAAAAATGAGTGTGCTTTGGATCTGTGAATTAATTTGTGTGTGTGTGTGTGTGTGTGTGTGTGTGTGTGTGCACATATGAATTGCTTGATTGCTCAGAGAAAGCTTCACACCCCGCTGCTTGAGCGGTCCTGCTTCTGTGCAGGTTGAATTCCAGAGGTTGGAATTTTGGCAGCGTTTTCACCATCTTCTCCGGGTGGCCATCAGTGCTTGACGAAAAATGCCCATAAAACAGTTCCCCCAACACACACACACACACACACACACACACACACACACACACATGCCCTCTATTGCCCAGAGGCATTCAGTAGGTAAAGCCCAAAATCTGTGTGGGCCAGAGTGAAAACACCCTTTCCCTGTCCTTCTCAGCAGGCAGACACGTTTTAACTGCCTCTTCCCCTAAAACAGTACACCGATGTGCTGAATATGCGCTGCTTTGGAAGTTTCTCTGGTGATGACTAATGACGGTCCAAACATGCTGGAACTATGTTGTTTATATTCCACTCAAAACTGTCTGTTCATTTTCCTTTCTACTTTACGGTCAGTCCAACAAATAATCAGAATTCGAGTTGACCCTAAACCCATACTCATGGAAAAGTACTGGCACTTCAGTGAAATAACTAAAAGGTGGATGTACCTTCCCAAACAAATATTTGAGTAGGAGTAGGACCTTGAAATGCTGATTGAATACTGAAAAACCTTCAGAATGGCAATGGAATACATCCAGCATCTATTTGCATAGGAACTGAACTCTATTCTTCTGTGTGATGCAGGACCACCATCTTGACATCCAAGGTGGGATCATTAGAAATCTTACATTTATGGCATTTACCAGACGCTTTTGTCCAAAGCGACCTCCATTCTCTAACTACAGGGGACAGTCTCCCTGGAGCAACTTGGGTTTAAGGGACCCAGTGGTGGTGCTGAAGGTAGGATTCGAACCCATGACCTCTTGGTCTAGAGGCAAGTATCCTACACACTACGCCACTACCACCGATTATTCGGGCTCGCTAGCATTAAAACACAAAATCTGGGTTTTACTGAACTTGTGGCTACAAGTTCATGATGAAAGGAATGTCCGGGTGATGATTTCAGCATTAATATGGCGGCACTTCGAATGATTAGCCAAGTACAAAAGTATCCAAGTAACAAGTATGTCCTAATATTTGTAGCATTATATTGAATTAGAAATATTTCTTTTACCATCCTTCATTTGTACAGCCTGACTTCAGAACAGCAGTGGAATACGTCAAGCATTTATTTGCATAAGAGCAAAACTTCAGCGTGATACAACTTTTGGTCTAAATAAAAATGATAAACCTCTAATGAGAGCAACAGTAAATCAGTACAGAAGTAGAATGTAAAAGACTAAAACATAACCGGATTCCTTTCCTTTTATGCTAAGGTAGAAATAAAGGTACTATTATTTTTTACTTTACAAATGTTTAATGTCCATTTCTATGTCTGATTTCACTTCACAAAATGTTGATTCAAGCTACATACACATTCAACACATCAATGACATTATACTGGTTAGTGAAGAAAAGCTGGTTAAAAGAGACTCAAGACTCAACTTTCATTTGCATGTCAGAGACTTGAGACTCGACTCTTACTCACTTGCCAAAGACTCAAAACTCTACTCTGACTTACATTCCAGAGACTCGAGACTCGACTCTGACTCACTTGCCAAAGACTCAAAACTCTACTCTGACTTACATTCCAGAGACTCGAGACTGGACTCTGACTAGCATCTCTGAGACTCAAGACTCGACTCTGACTCACTTGCCAGAGACTCGAGACTTGACTCTGACTCACATGCAGAGACTCGAATTAGTAGATTAGTAGAGAACAGCATTCTCATCCTAAGGCAGGTTTCAGCTTGCACAGACAGGTGTGCAACCACATGGGCATATGATGGACACCAGGATCTTGAGTTTGGCCATTTTTTTGTTTATATATCATTCTTTCTGAGCTCTGGACACTGGAATGCTTTGTGGTGGGAAATCGGAAATATCAAGTAGGAGCTTCCCGCAGTACGACTTTGT
Source organism: Brachyalestes nurse (assembly GCA_037974405.1). Taxonomy (NCBI): domain Eukaryota; kingdom Metazoa; phylum Chordata; class Actinopteri; order Characiformes; family Alestidae; genus Brachyalestes; species Brachyalestes nurse. The sequence continues at coordinate 8,853 of JBBPCY010072628.1, forward strand.
TTGGAACGCAGCAATAATACTTGTCTTATTGCCATGTGATTGCTGGCTTGAATCTTGCCTCGTCTCTGCATGAAGTTCTCCTCAGATGGAGACTGGTGTCTGCACAGTTGATTGTGTGTAGTCCTTGGAAGGTTGATGGGGAACTTCAGAGCTGGATGAGAAAGTGAGACAAGCAAGAGTCGACCAGTGGTTGCGGGTTGCAGGCATGCCTATAATGAATGCTGTATAGTTTATTTTCAATATGCTGTACGGAAACAAAAATAAATAAATAAAACCAGTCTCTTTTGGACCATAACTGCTACCGGCCATCTCTCTGGAGGATCCAGGGTAGAGCCCATTTAGTCCTACAAGCATTTGATTTTTAGATTCTTATCCCCACAAAAGTGTGGTTTTGAAAGAGATATTTTCTGTTTAAACCCCATATTGTTTACAGCTAGAGGTCTCTGTTGTGGTTGTAGAGTTTCATCATGCTAGATTTCACTTTTCCTCATGAGTGCCTGCTTCCCTGCATGTTTCCCCCACTTTAACACAGTTCATTTAACTCACCAGCTAATCACTTAGCCCTTCATGACCTGAGCCAGGTGTGTTTCAGCAGGAAAACTATGAATTTTTTCTTCGTTTTTCCTCAAAGGAAGATTCTGTTTCAGCCACAGTTTTGAATGCTTGAAGCTGTTAGATGTAATTGGTTGTGTAACATGATTACAGAAGTCCACAGTGTAAAATTAAACATACTCGACCTGTCACTTCCCAAGCTCACCCCAACAATGCTAATGCCCTTAAAAATGTGACAAAATTTTTAAAGAACCTCTGTATTGCCATGCATAGTTTATGTAGCAGGACCTCACAGAAGTTGTGTGGTTTTTGGATCTAAAACACATCTAGAACTAAAATTTAGTTCATATATTCATCATATATTTAATATAGTTAATCATATATTTATACCAACCCTTCTCTTATAGCTATATGCAGGGCTTACTGACTCGATACTGGGACTCTTACGCCACTGACTCGAGATTCAACTCAGACTCTCGCCACACTGACTCGAGATTCAACTCAGACTCTCGCCAAACTGATTAGAGATTCTACTCAGACTCTCGCCACACTGACTCAAGATTCAACTCAGACTCTCGCCACACTGACTCGAGATTCAACTCAGACTCTCGTCACACTGACTCGAGATTTAACTCAGACTCTCGCCACACTGACTCGAGATTCAACTTACACTGACTCGAGATTCAACTGAGACTCTCACCACACTGACTCGAGATTTAACTGAGACTCTCACCACACTGACTCGAGATTCAACTCAGACTCTCACCACACTGACTCAAGATTCAACTCAGACTCTCACCACACTGACTCGAGATTCAACTTACACTGACTCGAGATTCAACTGAGACTCTCACCACACTGACTCGAGATTCAACTCAGACTCTCACCACACTGACTCGAGATTCAACTCAGACTCTCACCACACTGACTCAAGATTTAATTGAGACTCTCACCACACTGACTCGAGATTCAACTCAGGCTCTCACCACACTTACTCGAGATTCAACTCGGACTCTCACCACACTGACTCGAGATTTAACTGAGACCCTTACCACACTGACTCGAGATTTAACTGAGACCCTTACCACACTGACTCGAGATTCAACTCAGACTCTCACTTCACTGACTCGAGATTTCACTGAGACTCTCACCACACTTACTCAAGATTCAACTCAGACTTGCAGCAAAGAGATCTTACGATTCCCATCCAAAACTTAAGCCAAATAAATCTAGAATAAAAGCAGAAACAGTTACAAATTCTCTCTCCTCCCTCTCTCCCTTGCTCACTACACCTCTCTCTCTCTCTCTCTCTCTCTCTCTCTCTCCCTTGCTCACTACACCTCTTTCTTTCTCTCTCTCTCTCTCTGTCACTTATTATATGGACACAAACATGAACGCGCAGCAGTGTGGGTGTGTGTGTGTGTGTGTGTGTGTGTGTGTGTGTGTGTGTGTTTGTGTGTGTGTGTGTGTGTGTGTGTGTGTGTGTG
>JBBPCY010072629.1:0-10890 GCA_037974405.1 Brachyalestes nurse
GTGGGCTAAAGCAACACCATTGCTGCTTTACACTGAGTAACACCACTGATGGTACACACACTGGTGCACCCACCTAATCTGATCACTGCAGCTAAAGCTAAAGCTCGAAAGCTGTCTACCAACAGTTTTAATTAAGCCTGTGGGAACTCAAAGGGTCACGTACGCTTCCTTTCTTTTTTTCTGTACCTTAGTGCGGCCTACTACCTGCCTGTCAGCAGATTATGTCGACTTTATTAAAAAAATTTGACCCCTCAAGAAGAAGAAAGAAAGAAAAAAGAAAGGAGGGACACCTGATAGGTCAGTCAGTCTTTGGATGAAATCTTCCTTGGCCTCTGAAATAATGACAATTAGGGAATGTGATCATGTGCACCAGCCCTCTCTCCCTTTTGCCCAGCATTATGAGGGGTTTGTCTCCAGTCTCACGGGCTCCACTTGTTCCGGAGAGCAGGAGCCTGGAGCCTGTGGCTTTTTGCCTTGGCTGCTTTAATGAAGAAAAGATGGAGGGAGCAAGACACCCATCTCCATGGAGACCACAGCACTGGCCTCTCTCAGAGCAGCCCTCAACCCCGCACGTTCCGCCTCTTTACAAATGCACATTAACCCCTAAGTACAGCCTGCAACACACACACATTCATTTTTAATAACGTCGAGACATTCATTAGGATCCACCTACCTTGTATCTACAATGTGAGTGTAGGTGAACCTCAGTGAATGTCTTTTTGTAGTACAACTACAGACTGTGGCCCATCTGGATCTCTGCATTATATAATAGCTCCCCTTTATACCCAGTTCATCAGTGTTCCCATGGAGGTCCTGCATCTTTTAATAGTCCTGTAGAAGTCCTGACCATTGATGGCCAGGGTAAAGGGAGGGCTCATAAATGATGCAGAGATCCAGCTGGGCCACAGTGTGTATTTTTAAACTACAAAAAGCATTTGTAACACGTATATTCTTTTTTTAATAATGTCAGTGAGATCTATCTACAGTGCCCATCCAAAAAAAAGTCACCACCTGGATTTAACTAAGCAAACAGGTAAGCGCCTCTCATTGGATAATTACTGCACGGATGATTATGTTTCAGCTGAAAACAAGTTATTTAACCCTAACTGAGTAATGGAAGAAGGTCGTGTGGTCTGATGAGTCCAGATTTACCCTGTTCCAGAGTGATGGGTGCGTTAGGGTAAGAAGAGAGGCGGATTAAGTGATGTGAGGGCAGTGCTGTGATCTGGGTTTGCTGCATTTGGTCAGGTCTCGCTTCAGCAGCGTTCTGTGCCCAAAGAATGAGGTCAGCTGACTACCTGAGTAAACAGAACGACCAGGTTATTCCATCAGTGGATGTTTTCTTCCCTGATGGCACTGGCATATTCCAAGATGACAATGCCAGGATTCATCAGGCTCACATTGTGAAAGAGGGGTTTGGGGAGCCTGGAGCATCTTTTTCACACTTTTGGATTGGCCCCACAGAGTCCAGATCTGAACCCCATTGGGAATCTTTGGGATGTGCTGGAGAAGACTCTTCCCAGTACTACATTCACCTCCCATTTTATCAGCTCCAGTGGCCATGCAGGAGCACACTGTAGTTTTCAATCACAACAGCTGTGGACGGTGGCCCATCTGGATCTTTGCATCATTTATTATTCCCCATTTAAACCCTGTGTGTCAATGGTCCTGTGGAAGTCCTGCATCTTTTAATAGTCCTGTAGAGGTTCTGGGCATTGATTAACAGGGTTTTTTTTAATGATGCAGAGATCCAGATGGGCTTCACTCCCTGTAGTGCACCTACAGAGTCCACCTGCAACACACACATATTCATTTTTAACAAAGTCATTGGGGTCCACCTACCTTGTATCTACACCCATTTTATCAGCTTCACTGCTGATAAAGCTACTTTGTAGTTTACAAGTACAGACTGTGTCCCATCTGGAACTCTGCATTATTTAATAGCCCCTTTATACCAGGTTCATCAGTGTTCCATCAGTGTTCCCTTTAAACCCAGTTCATCAATGGATCTGTGGAGATCTTTTAATAGTCGTGTAGAAGTCCTGACCATTGATGACCAGGGTAAAGGAAGGGCTGTTAAATGATGCGGAGGTCCAGTTGGGCCACAGTGTGTAGTTTTAAACTACAAAATGCCCATTTTATCAACAATGACCATGCAGGTGCACTTTGTAGTTTACAACTACAACAGCTGTGGACTGTGACCCATACGGATCTTTGCACCATTTATTAGCCCCTAATTATACCTTGTTCTTTTATGGTCCTGGAGAGGTCCTGCATCTTTTGATAGTCTTGTAGAGACTAATGTCCTGAACATTAATGCGCTGGCTTTAAAGGGGGCTATTAAATGATGCATCCAGATGGGCCTCAGTCTGTAGCTGTAAACTACAAACTGCACTTGCAACACACATGTATCCATTTTTAACAAAGTCAAGACTTTTACAGACCTTTACTGAGGTCCACCTACCTTGGATCTACACTCATTTACACCACGTGGGTGCACTTTGTAGTTTACAGTCTGAGGCCCAACTGGATGTCTGCCTCATTTAATACCCCCCTCTTTTGTATCAATAGTCTGGACCTCCACAGGACCACCATTTAGTGGCTACTATTTAGGTGGTGGTTGATTCTCAGCACATGGCGCACTGCTGACACTCCATGCTGATGTTTCCTTCACCAGAAAACACAAGTGTGCCTACTGAATATGCATCAGTATTAAAGCTTTTCCCACACACACACCCCTCCTTTTCCATCTCCACCCCTCCTCCTTTCTGTCCTCCCCCCTTTTGCACGAGCCTTTGTCTTTCTCAGGGGAAGGCGGAGATGTTGCCTTAGCGACTGCAGCAACAGACGGCTCAGGGGTTTCGCTGCCTTGTGACCTTCAGAGAGAGGGTGGCCGTCCCTGAAACGCACACAGCCCCTCTTCTGTCTGTGGAAAGTGTTAAATTGCCAATAAATAAGTAAACAAAATGCAGCTCCTCTGTATTGTGTGTGCACACAGTTACGGTCAGCTTCCAGCACCTTTCATTAGCATTACAAAGCAATTATGCTAATAAAATAAAAGGCAGCATTATGCAGCCCACTGGCTCAGTAAAGAGACACAACACACACACACACACACACACACACACACACACATGGGTTTGCCTACATTTGATTCTACATTTAAAATCTGGATCAAAGGCAACAATGAGGAGTGCAGTGTATGGCGGGCAGTGTTCCGCTTCAAAGACCGGCTGAACTAATCTGTCTGCTGTGAGGGCATCTGCAGTGAACCTAAGTCTTCAGCACACAACCAGACCAACACTTCTTCTGTGTGTGCCCTGTGTCAGCCACTACAGAACTCTGAACACTGTGTGTATGTGTGTAATTATATGTAATGTGTTTATCAGCAACTGTACTGTTCCCAAGTCTATGTGCGTATGTGTTTATGTAAATATCCATCCATCCATCCATCCAACCATCCATCCATCCATCCATCAACCCACCCACCCAACCCGGATTCTATAAAGGTTTGTGTATCAGTTCCAGCACTGAATAAGAAAAACTGGTATCAAACCATCTTTGAGGCCTTTTCCATGTAGAACAGTGTTTAGGTCTTTTTTTTAGTATCCTTCGTTCTGCTGTAAACCACACATTTGTCCACACTTCTGACACCCGATCACATACTGAACACTGTTTACTGCACCAACAAAACCACCTCCAAAACAAAGATTAATCAAACCTGACAGAGAAAACTCCACGCAGTGTGCACTGCTTACTCACAACCAAACCATAAGCATGAGGTACAAGAAGGACGAGGACTGGCTGCACAAAACATCTTACAGTCCTATCCTGAGATAAATACTTAGCCTTTAGAATGCGAGCTCCGTGTCAAAAGTGCAACAAATGGTAAATGGTTGTCATGCAGCAAAACAGCGATTTATATGGAAGTTCCTCCGGTTTGTGTTGATGCCCAAATTTTTTTTATTTTAGGTTTTAGAAACAATTAGAAAAACACAAGATCTTTGAACCCCGGAGAACTTTCAGAGCAGCAAACGGTGAGTGTGTAGGAGAACAAACACCGGTTCTAGACTGATTTACATCGTTCATATATACTGATGTCAGATTTTATTAATACACTGTGAGTTCTAAGGGATAAGGGATGAATTTATCTGCGCTTACTGAGGAGCACTGCATTAAACTTCTTAACTGCTCTTCTTGAGTTTACCTGTAGAGGGATACACCAGTGCTGTAGCATAGTCGATAACTACAGCTTATAATTAGAGATCGACTGATGCCATTTAAGTGGATTATCCGTTTTAAACAGGCTGCCTTTGTGACATCACAAACAAGTTAATGAAAGTGAATGAAAGGGACCAGGCCTGAAGTGACGAAGCTTATACCTGAGACCTAAAGAAAATTTGTCTCTCTTTTTCCATGTGTTGCCTTGAAATGAATTTATGCAGTTCATGTAAGGCTGAGGGATGTGGAGCTGGAAACATAAGGTCAGTTTTCACATTCAGATGTTTTATTCAGGCAAACGCAGCTCGTCAAGGTGAAAATGGACTCAAGTTTATGATCAGGAGCAATAAAAATCAGAACAGCAGTGAACGGGGGGAATTCTCCAAAGTTAATGAATGTTCTGCTCATCTTTAGAAAATACAAGGTAGAAAACTTTGCTTCGGAATAGAGACTTCACAGAGCAGGTAGATCAAAGCTTGATAAGAGCATGCTCGTCATCTTCCAACAACGTTCCACAGAAATAAAAAAAAAAGTGCCCTTGACTGCTGCCCACCAGTTTGACGCCTCCGCTCCAACTCCGCTCTCCTGTGTGGATAAAAAGAATGGAAAATGAAACGGTGAAAAGAAGGGACGCTTTGACAACCTTACAGCCTGCAGGTTTAAGACTCCTCTCCTGTTCAGACGCGCTCATCTCATCCCCTCATGACGTCGCCGCGTCTGTGAGGAGCCCTGCCATCGAGGGTAATGACTAAGCACTTCCACGACGAAAACAGCAAAAAGCTTAAAGACTGAAGAGGTTATAACTTAATACTGAGATGCACTTTCTGGAAAAAGGTCACAAAACCAAGCCAGAAAAGTTTAAATTAGTTCAATATGACACATCACTTTGTCACTTTGAATTGCTGCAATTGTAAAATAATGTAAGAATGTTGTGTAGTTTCCAAGGTATAATAAATCATTTATATGTATCATTTTTACATGTTTCAAGTTTGGAATTTTTAATCAAATGTGGTCAATAGTGTATAAAACCATAGTGACACATTTTACACAGACACACTCCCACAAATGACAAAAGCAAAAAAATGATGCAGTTTTTCCATGGCTGTATATATACATGTATGTTACAAATACAGTAATCCCCCAGTTTTACACGGATCCGGCGTCACGGATTCAGTCACACTCGGATTTTTTTTTTTTAGAACCGAACTCACAGTTTAACGCGGAAATCCCCACAATAAAGGTGCCGTTCCACCCTTCTAAGATATCCGACCTTATATCTCGGTGGGGAAACTCCACAGTTCGGTAGATCTCCAGGAGACCTTTCCAACAAGCCCTCATTTGTATTTTAGCCCGAGTAGATCAGGTTTTATTCTCTGAAAACCAGGAGTCCCAATACTTTTGTCACGCAACCTTCCCAGTTGCATATCTCAGCGGGGAATTTAAATTAAAAAGAGGCGAATATGAGTTTACCTTTACATTTTCTTTAAGGGTAATGCATTAAACTGAGTTTAAAATGAAATGAAAGTGAAAGTGTTCTGGGAGCATGTTTGGGGGCATATTTAGGGTTTACACTATAAAAATAGGCATTTTTAGGCTTTTTTTAAACAAAACACAACAACACGGTTTTTCCACTATACGCGGGTGCTCTTGGAACGTAACCCCCGCGATTACATCCACAGGTGCTAAGCCATTTCAATTGGATGCTCCGGAGCATATGGAGCAGCCTAAGGTCACATGCTCAATGCCAAGCATTGACTAGAGAGGTATAGAACCCACCAGCATTGGGCTGTGCTCTGATTTAGAACTAATCACCCAAAATCAGTATCTGACCCCACTAACGCTCTCTTGTCTGAAATACTCACGTTTCAACATCTATCATAAATCCTATCCAGAAGAGTAGAGGCCGTTATTGCCACAAATGGGGACACACTCTCCTACTAAGACACTTATTTGCAGATGTGTCTACAAACTTGTGGACATTTAGGATTAATTTTCCAGACAGAGATCCAGCCTGGAAACAGACTCAAAGGGTCGGTTTCCTGGACATAAATTAAGCCAAGCTACAGTTTCTCCTTTCAGGATGTTTAGTCCAGGACTAAGCTTTGAAGATTTAAAATAGGCCCATGCGCTTTTAGCCACTATAGTCCTTTCCATTTCACTCAGTTCTATGATCATTTTATTGATTTATTAAATCTACTATTTGGTTTAGCTGTTTACTTATTTACTGTTTAAATGCACTGTGTGTGATGCACTCCGAGCTGTTTTTCAGTTGCCTGTATGTATGTATGAATGACTATATATTGTTTATTATGGCCTAAAATGCTAGAATGAAGCATCTGTGTCTGAATTCTGACAGGAGAAACCTAAACAGTGTAAATGCTGTGCCAGCAACATTACAGAAGTGAAAAATCATTCTTATCCGTAATACGGGGCAGATCAATTTTGACAGGACACCTAAAACAAAACTGAAAGATGAGACGTCCAGCTACTCTAGTTGGAGAGGAAATTCAGAGGTGTGTTAAAGTCCAGTGCAGAACCACAGAAATAGAACCGTTTATCTAACAGGGTCATAAAAAATTCAGATTAAAAATGGCTTTGTTTTGATAAACATCAGACGCAACAATTTTCTGCTGAACTTTAAATAATTATTTATTAGAAAAAAAAACTAAACAAAAAAAGAGACATGACAGTATGTTAGGCAAAAATCAAACTCAACGTTTCATATACAAATTATTCCACATGATTTGAAGCACAAGGAATATCTTCAGAAAATACAAAGGCAGATACAAACACTGAAAAAGCTGTAAAAATGCAAAACAGGACTGTGTTGAATCTTATAAAATATGAATATTAGCATATGTACAACTTGGCTTTAATAATGCTGTTCAAATGCCACACGGGACTATGAAGGAGGGTCGTCTCCATGGATGGCCTTATATTTCGCCATTTCTTCTGGGAAAACCTTCCCCAGCTCTGTGATCAGGAGACTTTTAAATTTCTGGAAAAGAAATTGCAATTAAAAGCATTTTTGAGGAGAGAAATCACACTTCAGTCTTCAGTCTGTTTCAAGATCTGAAACATTTTGTATGTTGTATTTATGAGTATGCTGTTGGGAAATAATTAGAGACCTGGTAACTCTTGAAAAATAGTATAATCATCTTAAATCCAAAAACAAACAAAACTAAGGGATGCAGAAATGGGTTATGTGGACTGATGATGATATCCAATAGGTGTGACATGTATGAATGCTGATGCCAATACATAAACACCAAAACATAGAAAACATGGGGGTAAATGTACCTAGATTAGTACAGGAATTAAATAACATTTAACAGTGAAATGAAGTGACCATTTGTCATGTATGAACAGTACAGTGTGACATTCTCTCTCTGCACTTAACCCTTTCACCAAGTGAAGCATCGGGCAGTCAGAGACACTGTGTGGGGACAGTACTTTGCTCAAATTAACCTCAGTGGTGTCCCCAGCAGTCCTGGGATTTGAACCCACAACCTTCTGATTGCAGGGGCAACTCCCTAACCACTAGGCCACCAGCTGTCCCCATTTAATACAGATGCAGTAAATTAAACAGTAGCTGAAAGTCACTGCATTTCTGGAGATCATAGTTTCAAGAGATACTATATCAAAAACTATATATATCAAATATCTTATTTGATTTTTTGTCATGATCCCACAGTCACTGTGCATCCCTAAAAATCCTGCTGTTTTAGATAGCTATACTCAGTGTAGCCAGATCTGCCAATCTGCTCATTCTGCTCAATCATTGATTTTTAGATTACATTGATCTTTGCAGCATTCAATCTTCTACAGAAAATCCAGAAACACAAGTATATAGTTCACGTAATTGGCACATTTTAAATGGCTGGAAAGATGATTAAAATATTGACTCACTGTCATGGTGTCAATCTTCCCCTTCACTTGTTCGTTTTTAGCCAAGGCTCTTTCCAAGCACTCTTTTGTGTACAGCTGAGGGTTGCGACCCTGGTCAATGTATCTGCAGAGAAAGTTAAAACCAATACTCATTAGCTGAGGAAGGGCAAAGTTGATTTTAATACCTGAAAACAAAAATCAGCTGCAGATATGAAATACTGCATAATGACCAGTGAATTGGAAAAACTGGAGGGTAGCTTCAGTTACAGGGTTACATAAAGAAACGTGACCAGCAAGTAACTGACAGTTTAAAACTAACGCATAAAATACAAATGCTGGAGGATGTACCTTTCAACTAAAAATACTATTATCAGAATTTATTGGCCATTAATGTGAGTCAGTCAGCTAATTACTCCTAGATAGTTACAGAATGTTCTGCCTCTTTCTGATTGCATAAAGATTTTGATGGGGGCTTTGCTGAGCAGAAGAGAAGATCTTTAGCCCACCATTCTGTAACTGAAAACCTACAATTTGTTTTGTATTCACCCGATCACTCTATTGTTACTTCTTTTTGTAATGCGCGTGGTGAGACCAACCTGGGAGCTGTAGCTAAAGTTTTTATGACCCCAACAATTTGCTTTGGGGTGAGCTACCGCTCAGTGGGGAGGATACTTGCCTCTGGACCAAGAGGTCATGGGTTCGAATCCTACCTTCAGCATACCACCACTGGGTCCCTGAGCAAGACCCTTAACACCAAATAGCTCCAGGGAGACTGCCCCCTGTAGTTAGGGAATGGAAGTCGCTTTGGATAAAGCGTCTGCTAAATGCCATAAAAGAAAGCAGCTGTGTCATCTCTTACAAAAGATTTACACTTACAAGGTGGAACTGAGCAGACTACACAGACCCTAAGCTTTCCTGCTCTTTAAGAATCTAAGTGGTTTGCTGTGTATGAAGAAATACAGGTTCAAACTGAGACTTCTAATGAAAACCTAAGAAATAGTCTGGAATGTCAGCATCCCTACACAGTTTGAACAAAGAACTGAGACTCAGCTATGAGAAAATCTACAAACATCCCACAGAAACCCCCGTTATCAAAAACAGTACTTTAAGATTTATGTTGAAACATGAAAGAGTTTCTGTAAGACATCTGCATGCATTTGGTTGATCTCTGTGGCGGAAATCTTGTGACTTAAATGATCAAAACACTCACTCGAACGCTTCCAAAGGTACATGGATATCATTGAGCTGTTGTCGACATTTCTCAATGTCCTGCAGTCCTGTGATCATGAAGTTTCTGAAAATAGCACAGAAGATTAGGTCTGGGACTGAACAGTGACTGTACAGGCTAGGTGATTAATCAGAATCAATAGACCAGAGGTGCCCAAATCAGGATCCTGGAGGGTCCATGTCCATCACAGTTTGGTGGTTTCCCTGCTCAAACATACCTGGTTCAACTCATCTATTAAATGCAGGTTTACTAAAGGTGTTTGAAAAGGGCAACTACCAAACTGCGCTGAACACCGGCTGTTCAGGACTGAATTCAGCACCCGTGCAATAAAGAAACAAGCAAAACAGGTCATAGCAGCCAACTAAAGTAGCCAATAGTGTACATTAGTACAGGGTTCCAAGTCTTTTTTGTCACTCACATTTTCCAGGACAAATTCATAAATGACAACTTTTTCTCATTGAACATTATATTACAATGACTGAGCTTACTCCATTGTTGGTACCAGTGGCTGTCCCTATTTATTTCTAATATTAAAAGAATGGTTAAGATTGAACATCCCCTTTTTATCAGACGACACTACTGTCAATGTCCAAATTGCCAAATCTGGACAGAATTTCAATTATGAAAGCCTTTTTGCCATCTCTGGAAAAACTAGTGTTTGGATTTGCAGCACGGGAACCCTGTAGAAATTGTACTGTAGAAAGAGACAAAAAGAAAGAATAAGTATCAGTAGACACAGATGATAGTAGATGTTTACATGAGAACCAACCAGTGTAGGTTGTTTAAGCTCAGGAGCTCCAAACCAAACCCAGGAGCAAAACTTCACTACATTCATCTAAATCAAAAAAGTAAACTTTCTCATATCAGCTATTTACATGTATAAAGTGATATGAGACGGCATGGCTCCACGTTACAGAGTACAATAAGGCTCACAGAACACACGTATAAAATAAAATGTACACTGTAACCTAGAAAATGAAATGTGTAATTTAGTACATTTGTAAAAACTAGAACACTATAAAGTAATTACGTGCACAATATATTGGCTGTTAAAAATTATCGCAATATCAGTTTCTGCAATTCTTTTCTCGCAGAGGACTGTTTTGAAGAACTGAGAACTTTATGTAATCTAACAAATTATTTTGGACAATCTGTCAGGATTAAGGATACTCATTTTGCCCATGTCGTGCGGCCACTTTGTGCATTATACACTATTTGAATAAAAGTATTGGGACACCTGCCCATTACACCAACAGGGACTTTAATGACATTACATTCAAATCCATAGACTTTAATATGGCGTTGGTCTCCCTTTGCAGCCATTACAGCTTCCATTCTTCTTGGAAGGCTTTCCAGAAGATTCACATTTATGAGATCAGGCACTGATGTTGGACGAGGTGGTCTGGCTCGCAATCTTCGTTCCAGTTCATCCCAAAGGTGCTGGATGGGGTTGAGTTCAGGGCTCTGTGCGGCCAATCAAGTTCTTCCACACTGAACTCATCCAGCCATGTCTTTATGGAGCTGCTTTGTGCACTGGGGCACAGTCATGCTGG